>LPNX010423940.1:8646-19478 GCA_001517045.1 Pseudotsuga menziesii
GTCACGACGTGTGCATGTTTTAGAAATGTATACTAGCATATTACCTCAGATTCAACATTAAATGATCGCCCATTTTTGAATGAAGACATTCTTGTTTTGAAAACACGATGGGTGCACTTTATCCATTAGATTGACAAGGTCGCCATTCAAGACGAGAACTCCTTGCCACATAGAGTTCCAGAATATTTACAATTCTTCACTTCAGAGTAACCTTTCTACCCGACAATTCTTCACTTCAGAGTAACCTTTCTTGCGTGACCTGTTACATCACACGTTGCTGGTCGTCTGATTGGTGTAAATGGTCACGTAGAAAGTTTACTCCAATTAACCTTTCTCGCGTGACCTGTTACATCACACGTTGCTGGTCGTCTGATCGGTGTAAATGGTCACGTAGAAAGTTTACTCCAATTATTTCTAGTCAATGTGGCAAAGCTATTTCCTACTAATGTAAGCACCCAACTAGATTCCAAAGTATAATAATAAAACTTTATATAAATATCCAATTTTATATAAATATGCATGCCACATTTACTTTTGAATAAAGGTAAATTCATATAAAGGGATTCAAATAACAACCAGTTTAAGGAAACGCTAAAAATGAATAACGAATAACTCAAAAAAATTGTTGTATATTCCAACATCGATCCCATCAAATATATGAAACTCTAGTCCCAAGCCAAGGCGTTGAGATCATCAGCCACTGAAGGCCATGCATGGGCAATAAACTCACTTAAATAGGCGATTTATATTTTTAACTAAAATGTGCATTGATTGTGGATTTGCATCCATCAAAAAGTTATATATTACTTATACATTGGTTTTAAAAGTATTTTGTTTACTAAAACTATAGAACTTTATTGCTTATTCTCATATGATTGGATCTTATGATTTTATTGGCTCGCTATAGTTTTCAAATTCCGTAAAGAACAAACTTTGAATATGTTGATTTTAATAAGCTTATTTACAGGTGAATTTGTAGTTATAGATGCAATGATAAAGAATGCAACTTATTCATTAACAAGATCTTTTATCTTCCACCGGATCCTTCAATGTTTTGAAAAACTATAAACTTCATAGTATAGTATTACATGTCTACTATAATTATGCTCACCATAAGTATCCAAATGCAACTACAAGCACACTTAAAATTTGAATTTGCTTACCATTGAATTTGCTTATAGATATAGAAAACAAGAGTGCAAAGAATGCAAAAAAGACCACAAAGACTGCAACCACAACAAAGATCACAAAGACTGCAACAACAACTCCTTGCTGGTCCTTTCTCCTTAAACTACTCTATCAGGAAAGTTGCAAGTCGCAAAAAAAACACCCTTTCTCCTTAAACTACTCTATCAGGCAAGTTGCAAGTCGCGAAAAAAAAATAGAGAAAATAGATTGTGTCAAACTTACCCTTACTTGTACTTTTTTTAATATTAAGAATTTAAATTCAAATTCATTCTTTCATTAAATGAAGCTATACTTAAAAAACAATGGTGCTGGACTTTACTCGTACTCTCTTAAACTCGATTATAAACAAAAAGATGGACTTTACTCATACTCCCTTAAACTTGATTATAAACAATAGGATCTTATACTCATGTTTGGTCTCCATATTACTGATCTCAACGGGTCAACTTTTAGAATTTAGCTTAGAGGGACTAGTGGCTAGCACTCACATTTGAGAAGTATGCCCACGTCGTGATATACAAGCAACACCATCTCATAGAAAAGTGCTTGTAGGGTCATGAAGCTAGTTGCAACAAAAGTGTAATCATGCGAAGTACTTGCAATTTGCTTTGCAAAGTAGCCAAAATATGCAATGCAAACTGAACAGAACTGTAATTATGTGAAGTACTTGCAATTTTCTTTTCAAGGTAGCCAAAAGATCCACTACAAACTGTTTCAAATGTATTCAATATCTAAACTGTTACAAATGTATTCAATATCTAAAAGCAGAGACTTGCTGCTACGCAGCCTAGCTTGTTGTATTAGAGTGTTGCCATCTATGGAATGCAAATGTAGTGAGGAAATGAAGCAAACATATCCTTTTTTGATAAGTGATTCCATTTTGTATAAGCTTCTTAGTAGTAATTTGTGACCTGAATTATCATGAGTATAGTTAAAACTTTTTTGAAATTATTTATTTTTTATGAGAAGATTTCATAACAAAATATATTAATAATTTAATAAGAATATTTTATAAACTCTGTGAAAGGAGCCATCTATTCGATTCCTTGAGGAATCCATAGATTAAGGAATGTTTTATTATGATAGTTTATATGCCGAGTTATAAGTGCTTAGTTAAAGTTGAAAATTAGTAATATTTGAATAATAATTTTTATGTTTTCAAATGAGGATCTAGTTTTTTAATTGGGAGCTGAGGGTTATCTTATATATTAGATCTTGGAGAGTTGAGGGTTTTAGTATGATAGTTAAAAGTCAAATTATATATTGTTTTTTAGAAAACAAATTCTACTTTAATGTTTTGAAAACTAAGTTTAATGATCATGGTTTCTAGTGAAGTAGTCAAGATTTTACTTAAGTTAATGTTAGTAGTTGTGAAATTACCACTCAAATTTCAGTGAGTTTATATTTATTAGCCATTTCCAATTTTCCTTCTTGAATATTTAATTGAGAATATTTTGATCCCTCATAGGTGGTATTTGTCCATGATTAAAAGAAAACGCTTTGCAATAGGGATGCACAGTATTTTGAAAGTGTTCTCTATGAGAGAGACCTTAAGAAAGTGGACAATTAATTACAGCAGTTGCCTTGCAGATTTATAACCTTATTTGTTGGGTAAATTAATAAAAATATTAACAAATCTTGGTGGACGTAACCCTAGTTAGGGTGAACCACTTATCTTGGTATTTCTCTCTTGCATTGTGCCTTAATTTTATAATTTGACCCAAGTCAATGCTCCTCAATTCTTTGTTGCTAAAAGAATACTCATTTTTCTTTATTTTTATGGAATATGGATCATGTTACCTAAATATATATGTCAAGGATTTGCACAAGAAGTATACAAATATTATGTTAAAGATAAAATAAAACAATAAATTAGTGTTATCATTATTGAATGATGGATAATATGTGATAAATATTATATACACGTGATTATTATTTTATTAGAAACTAAGTTAATTGATGAGACATCTTTTGAAGTTAAAAATTGTTGTCTATGAGGGAAATGCCATCAACTTATAGTTGGGTAACTATAAATGAATGACTAATGATATTATAGTTAAAGAGGATAAATGATAAGTTGTAAGGTTAACAAAAATGATTAATTTAATATTAAAGTGTATTTTACCAATTGAATATTATAAGTATTCAGTAGATATTATTAATGATCCTAGATATAAGAAAGAGGCTAAGTGATAACACAAAGACATGTTGCTAGGGAGGCAGTTGTGGGAGGGGGGATCATCCTGGACCCTAGAGGACAAACGGTAAAAACCTTTGCTTGGGGATTGGGACACAAGACAAATAACGAGGCTGAGTGGATGGAACTCCTACAGGGACTAGAAATTATAGACAACAGAGACATCTCCGGATTTCTACTCTTTGGGGACTCGCGGCATGTTATCCTCAAAATGACATCTCGATACAGAACATGCTCCATCAAATGCAGAAGGTTGTATAACGAGATCAATTAGTTACCTCTCTCAGCTAGCATCAATTACTACCACATATTAAGAGAGAATAATTCCGAGGAAAATGCTCTGGAAAACACAGGTGTCTCTCTCCCTCAAGGTTTCATTTCCCTTAATCATGAAGAAGTTAGTCCTAAACCCATTCCTTAATTCAACCCAATGATCCCTATCCTCATTGCAATGTCTTGGGAATAATATTAAGCAAAGGTTCATTATGGTCATTAATTTGTTTATAAGTGGAAACTCATACATTATGCAAAGGGGCACGTGGCCTCCTCCATCCTCCATTCATCATTTTCCTCTCTCGCCATTTAAGGCAGTGCTCTCCATCCTTAAAGGAGTGCTCACTCTTCACGCTTATGCCCACACCCCTTCTCGTACGATGGCTCTTCCTCGGGGCTTAAACATCCTATCTCATACCTCATTCCTATCATTGTTTTTCTTTCATGTTTGTGATCTCTCTGCCGATGAGGAGTAGCTCTCCTTGCTTTGTGACAAAGGATTCTTACCTGTTGATCTCTTGCACCTTTCTCCTTTCTCCATCCAGCCTTCGAATTTAGTGAGCATCTAGGCTCTGGTTCCTTCCTCCTTTTAGTCCTCTGTGCTTTCTGGTTTTGTTGAGGTTAGAGGCATTATGCAGTCTGTGCATTCAGCCTTCTCCTTAGGTATCACATTCAACGAGTTTATGTTTGCTAATGATTTAAGGAGTCGCTTCACATTGTTGTTTCTTGGAGAAGGTGTGGGTAGCCTCTCTGTTGTAACTGCTGGTCACTTGCAGGGTTCAGGGGCCCCTCTTAAACGAGCTATACCCTCTCTTGTTTATGTTTGCAACAACATTTTCAGTTTCAATCTTATGCAGAGTTATTGCAGTAAAAATCCGTCGCTCGTACTGAGAATGGAATGCATAAGAATTGACCCTGTTGAGAGAAGCGTTAGAGAAGGGTTCGATGACTTGAAGATAAACATCCAATTCCTGTCAGACTTTGTGGCCATCAAAATTACGGATAATAGGGAGACTGCTAAGGAGGTTAAGTAGTTAGTGGAGGATGTTCGTTATGTTTCTTACCACACTAGTTGCCATGACTCAAGAATAGATGACAATGAGATGAATTTGAAAGAAATTATGGGCAAAGTCAACCACATTCAAGAGGACATTCAGAATTTCTTGCAGCTGAATCAGGGAAGCAACGCTCAAGAAAATCGAGGAGCAGTCATTCAGAAAATGGAAGAAGAACTGGTCACCCAGCCTGTGGGGCTCCCAGGAAAAATGAAATGATTTTCCCTTAAGCTTATGTTTTTTTGCATACTTCTAAATGAACAATTTATCCATATTTATACTACGTTTGTAAATATTCATAACAATATCTCTTTTAGCGGCTTTAGAAGGCTCTCTTCATGGCCCTTTTTTGTTTCTGCATCTATCTTACTTCTAGAATCTTATATCTGCTGTAATTTTGTACTAAATGGTTGTGCACAACCTCTTTAATATACTCCTTTTTAAGTTTCTGTTAAAAAAAAAACACGAAGCCATGTTGTATTTAAGTGGAAATCTATATTGAGTGTGTATTTAATGTAACAGTTGGTTATAGGTAGGGTGTATCCATACCCCTAGATGCTTAAAAACGATAAGCGTCATTAAGTGACGAGAAGCTAAGTGGGAGAGGATTATATTATTTAGAAGTAAGTGTTCGGTAAATAGAAATATATCCGAGGATCTCATAGAAATTATGATACACACTAATACAATTAAGAGTTATAATCATTCATGTTAAAATTTAATAGAAAGAAATCTGATTGTGATTTTATGTATGGAATTGTGGAAATGTATTTTATGAGTATTTCATCTTTTGATGTGATTAGAAGGACTAACAATTTGAGTTTATTTAATTGGAATTAAAGACAAAAAAAATTACTCCATCTCTGGAAATAATAAAGAGAAGTTTGGGTTTGTTACATTTTAGTATATAAGGTATCAGTGTCTTTTCAACCTATACTTAACTTCATAACCTCAATAAAAACAAAAACTTATTAGTGTGAAATAAATGAAATATATATTTATTATTTAAAAAAAACATATTATTATTTGTAATTATCATAATACAAACTTATATATTTTAAACATATTCTTATTAATTTTTTATACTTCTAAATGATTGAAAACTAAAATAATATTTTTTTGATTAATAAAGTATTAAAATCATGTTAAATTTAAAATTCAAAATCCCAAAAAAATATAACCAAATCATAAATTCAAATAATGAATAAAATTTATAAATTTTACAAAATATTAATATGTCAGTATAGTAAGATATCTTACCATTTTAAATAGATGATAGTTACAAATCAATTAAAAAAAAATTCTACATAAAATAATTAACTCTATATATTTAATTGTATAACTAAAAACAAAAATAATATAATAAACGCTATATATTTAATTGTATAACTAAAAACAAAAATAATAATATTTTTTTAATATTATAACTAAAAACACATAAATATTATTTTAAAGTCGATAATTTATTAATATAAACTAAATCTTTATTATTTAAAAAAATATTATTTTTAATTATTATAATATAAATCTATACATTTTTATAATATATATGATGATGGTTAACGTCCATTGAGACCAAATTTGGTTTATAACTTGGTTTATGGGACCTAAAGAAACCAATTAATTAAGTTGTTTTAAAATTGTAATCCTATGTTAACAAAACTTGGTGAGAAGGGTCCCTAGCTCACTATAATTTTGATAAGTTAAAATGCTAAGAAGGTCTATATTGCAGCAAAGATTATGAAACTGAGATCTAATGTGGATGTACATAGGGCACTTTAAGAGGAAGTCATTTTCATCTTCAATGTATGGAGAGCACTATATATTAATTTTAAACTATTAAAATTTAAAAAAATAAATTATTAAAACAATGTTAAGATTAAAATTAAAGTTTTAACCATTAAAAAAAGAATTTAGTAAATTAAATCATAAATTCAAATACACATAAATTAGGGAACAAAATCATAAATTAAAAGTATATAACATGATTGCATTATGTGTATGCAATGTATTTATTTATTTAAAGAAAAATGGTATATTGTCAATTATGCATTGTATGTATTTATTTAAAGAAAAATGGTATATCCTCAATTATGCATTGTATTTATTTAAAAAAAATGATATATTATGAATTTATATGGTATATGAGTGTATGTATTATTTTTTTTTTTTTAAGTTTTAATAAAACAAAACATAAAAATACTAAAATTAATTTGATTATTGTTAATAGTTTAAACATATAAATAAAACAAAATTCCATCATGTCCATAATAAACAAAGAATTATTGGAATCTAAATGAAAAAAAAGACAACTTTTTATCTTATCATGAATAAATAAAAATCGTAGTCTTATCTTAAGGAAGAATTCTCAAAACAGTAACATGTAAAGAACATTTTATACATGAGAATGTTTTGGATTGCAAATCTTGGAAAACATTATTCCCAAGGATTCATGTTATGTGAATAATTAACTTGGTATTGTTTGTTATCTATATATATATAATCATTTTCAAATATACCATTATAATTTATCAATTTAATCTTATGCCTCGTCTCATTTTGATTAATATTTTTTTAAAGAATGTTAAAAAGAAAGAGAGTATAGAGGAGCTTTACAGTTTATTATATACATGCTTTTTATTTGTAAGTTGCACAGATATATTATAATACATAGGAAAAAAATACATAACTTGTCTTGGCCACCCCCCGAGCCTCTAAAAAACTGGCTTTCTAACAGAACCAACGTTTAAGATGTCCATGACTAAAAGTACGAGCCTATGGCCCCAAGATTGAGACATAGTTACAGTAATCCAACATAAAACAGACTTTCTCATATACTTGAGTGTAGACAAATATTTCAATAGCAGACATGAAAACATACATAGTTACAAGGTTCATAATTAAAAACATACCAATACCACTAATGACATGACTTAAAAACCTAGGCGACACGTCCATTAAACTAGAGGAATTTCTTCAGTGATGGGGCAAGCCCATCTTTCTTCCTGTGACAGAGTAGGCGAGTTGGTGGTGGCATTCAGGGCCAGAGAAAGCGTATCCTGCTGCTGCTCGGACTGCTGGGCTGACATTTCCTTCAGTCGCTTGAAGAGAGGCTCTACCATTGAGGGGATAGGAAAGGGATTAATGCGAGGAGCCTCGGTTGAGCAACTGGTTGCACTTCTGCTACCACCGATACTGGTAAGAGCTCGGCCTCTAGATACCATATAACTTAGCTAAGAGAGGGCTAATCATAATAGTCCGATAATTAGAGGGGTCATTTTTATCACCACTTTTGAAAATAGGATTAATGAGGCTTTGAGTCCAAGGTGTAGGAAACCCTTTCTTGACCTATAGTTTAAAGAGTTTGTAGATGTGCGGGATGAGGATAGGCCCTCCAAATTTTAAGATTTCCACTTTGTAGCCTTCAATGTCTTTGGATTTTCCATTTGCTAAGCTCTTAACCCAGAAATCTATCTCTTCTAACGAGAAAACTTCTTTCATTGTAAGAA
Organism: Pseudotsuga menziesii; assembly: GCA_001517045.1. Lineage (NCBI taxonomy): Eukaryota > Viridiplantae > Streptophyta > Pinopsida > Pinales > Pinaceae > Pseudotsuga > Pseudotsuga menziesii. The sequence continues at coordinate 16,869 of LPNX010423940.1, forward strand.
GGGCTTGAATGTTATCTCTGATATCTAAGGATTCATAAATCTTTTTAAGATAGGAATTCCAATCTTTTAAAGCAATTTTATTGTCGTCTTTTGTTTTGCGAGTTAGAACTTGCCTCTAGAATTTCTTCGGAGCCACCTTGGAGAGGTGTAGGATATTTTCTATCCTTTAACTTAGATAATTCTTTTTTATTCTTTTAATTAAGGCTTTGTAGTGATTTATCTTGTCCATTTTGATCGAATATATAGTAGCTTGGTTAATTTATTTTCTTTCATCTTTACACTCTTGATCATACCAAGAGTTGGTTCTACTATTGCTCGTTTTAGTCTATACTTCAATAGAGAACTTTTTAATGTACGACGAGTGGGTTGTAGAAAAATTATGGTAGATATTTTCTATATTCTCTATGCTAGAGAAAGGAACCGGTTCATTTTTTAAATCATAGAAAATGATGTCAGATTTTTTATTATTCTCGAAGATCAGGTGTTTTTGGCAAGGATAGTTTTCCTCCTTGGGATCAATATTCATGGCAATATTGAGAGTTATAATTAAAGGTATATGATCAAAGTTAATGTCATGGTCGTTGAAGATGTTGAAATCTATTAATTTGTTGTATATAGGGATATCAGATATAACATAATCTATCACACTACTTCCAAGCCCATGGATGCAAGTCATCTCACTAGAGTTTGGTCATTTTGTGAGACCGTTGCAAATGATAAGATCTTGAGCACTACAAAATTTTACTAGCTCAGACCCGAATAAAATTTCACCTAGATCTTCAGAACTTCTTTTGTACCTGTTAGCTAGCTCAAGGTCTTTGTCTAACCAAAGAGGATTAGGGTTGGAACAATTGCATAAAAGAATATATTGGTTATTGGAAGTTCGAGCATTGAAGTCACCCATAAAAAGGATTTACTTCCTTCCTTAAACTAGAAATATCATGTTCTAAATCATTATAAGGACAATTTTTAACTAAATTGTTTTTTCTATAGAAGTTGGATTTAATAGGGAAAAAATAACAAATGGCTATGTAGGTTTTTTCATCATTAATGTATACGATCTCTACCCAAATAAATTGGTTATAAGGGTATTTCTTATAAATCCTAACATGTGGGGATATGTTCTTTCTAATGTAACATGTTATACCCCCAATGCCTCTACAACATGAACGCTTATTCCATATTGACCATAGGACATATCCATCTATATCAGGGACCTTGGACTCCTCGTGTTCCCAAGTTTCAACCAATAATATAATATCAATTTCCCTCGGGATCCAACTTAACTTGGGGCCTTTGCTCCATGGAAATCCTCAGGGGAAGATCTAGAATGTGTCAAATTGCTATTTATTACGATCCTTTTGGTTTCTATATCTAATAACAACTTTCATGTTTGTGATTAATGCCCATTTTCCTTCTTTCCTAACTTTTTTTAGCTTTTATTTATTTCTTACATTAGACAATGTAATAATTTATACATCTTTACCTATTGCAATTTACATATATCCTATTCATATTTTAGAGATTATTAAACATATTTTATTCATACATTACACTCATCTTATTCATATAATATAAAATGTATAAACTCTTTTACTTGTTTCTACATTAGACAATATATCATTAAATATACAACTTAATTTTAATTACCTAATTTTAATTGTAATTGACAAATTATATATTTTTTATATTTGATTTTCATTTTTAAAATAATTATTTTGTATTTCAAAACGTTAATAACAAAATGAATCCACAAACCAATATTATCATAATCCTATATCATATCATATATTAAGGTTGTACTATCTAAGATAAACAATCGTAATATAAAAAAAAAATATTATGCAATCATAATAATATTATAGGTTAATTAAACAATACAAACAAGTGGAACAAGCAACGAAGTTGCTTAGTACTTGCCGCTTAAGAAAAGTTTGGAAAAAGTAATAATAAGCTAAGTTAGCTTAGTTTTTTTTTCCTAATCTGTGGATTTGTTAAATCGTTTTTTTTCTTCTATTTACCACGTTTAATTGCTAAAAATATATTTCAAGATTAACTTTGAATTCCAATAAAAGATATTTATAGATCTTGGATGGAAAGTCAATAAATAGAACGTATACAACTTGTATATGTATATGCGTTAATTTAGCAAAAATCTCTCACAAGACGACAAAGAAGAAAACGAGACATCTGATGCCCAAGCAGCATCCAAGTTTATTTAGAATATATTTCAACTTTTTCATTTCATTTCAAGCATTTAGTTTCATTTATTTAAATGTCACATGTACTTACACATTTTTATTTTCCATTTTTAGTTCAATAAAATGTATTTGGTGTATGCCAATACGTTTGAGATTTTATGTGAATACAAGTACTAGTTAAAATTTTCTATCGAGTGTCACATATTATAGAGCTTGGTGTTCTCAGGCACTATCCTTTTACATAAGATCAAATCAAGTACTTGTCCGCATTTGGAGCCTATGTTACCACCAGGTTGTAGTAGTGCTTCTCGGAACCCATGAATGACACAAAAAGAGCCAAATGAGCCCATGCTTCTAATCAATCTTATTCTACTTTGGATCAAAACATCTTAATGCATATTTGGAGTGT
>LPNX010423940.1:20067-55066 GCA_001517045.1 Pseudotsuga menziesii
AAAAAGTGAAAACAAAATTTTAAAAGTAATAAAGGGCAAAGATCGACTTAGGGACACATATCTCAATTCACCACTTAAGTTTGAAAGTGAGTAAGTATGAGTTCACTCCATGTTATTAGTCACTGCCTCAATAGGGAATATACTTTCACCTAGTGAAACAATTGTTTGACTTTGTATTAGTTTACTTAAATTTTATTAAAGTTTGCTATGTTTTAGTATAAATCAAATATTAATATTAATTATTTGAAAATTAAAACTAAATTTAATAATTTTCAAATAACACATTTTCAATTTTTTGATTGGTTCAAATGGTTTTTTATGGGACATAAATCCCCGCGGGTGTGTTTTCAATTATCCATTAAAAAAATATTTTGTATTTAATAGTTTATAAAATTGACACGTTTTAATAAATTTGAAACATCGATTCCTTTTTCACTTCATTTAGGTTAGAATTCCATGCAAATCTCTACGTGTACCAAGAGTATCCACCTGCTTTTTCACTTTCAAATTTTTTCCAAATTCACGGAAATCTTGCAGTTCCTTGGAATGCATAGACTCTATTCTTACTATGTTCCGAGTGTGGCGGGATTTTGTATTTATCGAGAAGTATATGCTCCATCTCTTCTATTACATGCTCATTCCAAGGCGGCACAAAGTACATATAACCAGCGTTAAGGTAGAACAAACTATGATTGCTTGTTGCATTAGCTAGTTTTTCTTTATTGATATGGAAATTCTTTTTTTATTTGGAACTAACATTTGTTTTTGGCTTGACCCCCATGGCCCTCTTTCGATAGCTCAAATTCTTTCATCCATGTTTTAAATTTTAAAAGCATATTTTCTGAGCACCACATGCCCAGCATTGTCGCCATTTATGCTTAATCATTCGAGCAGGTCAAAAGATTTTAGAACACTGGTAGTTAGGGTTTAATAATATATATCAAGGAAAGTCTCCAGAAGCATGAAATAATCTACATGGAGTAATGACAGAAATGCAGAAAACAAGCTCTAATCTTTCATACAAATGGTTATGAGGGAGAAATCTGCAAATAATCATAATCAATTGCCTGGTATGTTGGTCCATCAACATAATCGAATCCGGAATTATTGATAATGCAAGCAACTTTATCACTCTCTCTTCGCTCTACAAGAAGACAAACATGAAATTGCTCTCGTTGAACACAACCTGGAACCTTCCAGACCTACGAGAATTGTCATCTTGCAAGATAGGATTCTCAAATGATCCCTTATGCTATCACAAATCCTAGGAGGAGGGTTTATAATCCCTAACTAAAGGAGCGTACTAGGGACTACATCTAAACAAGAAATGCATGCACTTGACTCTTTCTCCATTGGTGAACTTAAACCTATCTGCTTCCTCAATGAAATTTCACTTCCATCTAGTTGTTTGAAAATATAAACTACAACTCAACAATTCTTTTTAATATCACTCATAAAGATTTATTCTTATATTATACAAGAATAGCTCCAATAAAGCACTTAAGTTGGAGTTTTGCATTATCTGAATGCCTCTTCCACTACAAGTTGAGAAAAATATCCAAGTCAAAATAGGGCTTTATGTAATTTTTGCAGATCTCCAACTTCATCGATAAATCCATGGCATTGTAAGCTTGTTCAAGTACTAAATTCTCTTATTTGTGTACTAGCTACTGCATTCTTGTCAAGCTGACAATTGCAATATCGATATTACAACTACCTACTTTTGTTTAAATATTAATTGAAATTTTTTAAAATAACACAAAGAAACTATAAGTGATATAAATACTAAAAGTTATCTTTAAATTGAATTAAAGGTATTAAAGTAGCTATATAACTAAATGTTGATTTTTTTAATTAAAAAATGTTTGTCTATATTTTTATTAAATAACCTTAAATTAATCTAAGGTTTACTATTTGAATATATGTTTTTATTTTGTAGTGTTTTGAAATCACTGTTCATTCTTCGACGTCCCTACTTGCAACCATATGTCACCGCATGTTTTTCTTGATTGTCCATTTACGCGGTTAACTCCCCACGTGGTCTGGTCTGCGTCGACACGTTTCCTCCATTTTGCAGTAATGGGGTTCGAAGTGGGAACTTTACGTTAGGTTTGGACTGTTGCATTGAAGCAATATTCTGCTTTCACTAATACCGCCCTGGTGCTCTGATAACTATTCTCTTAATTAACAGGAGGTTTCGGTTCAGGGTTTTGCAGAGCTCAAAGTTAGGTGATATGGTAAGTGTGCGGAATTCTTATCAGTCATCCGTGCGGAGTGTGGAGATGAATACAAAGTATCAAGAAGTGAAGTGAGTGGTTCTCTATGATATGAATAAATTGGCAATGGCTTGTTTCCTGTGAAAATTTTGGTATGCATTGCAAAAAATATGCTTATCTGGTACTGATTTCCATGTGAAAATATTCTCTTCTGCAACTGAAATTTGAGAAGAGTGCATATTTAGCACTAATAATCATTATTTATAATGAATTTAGGGAAAATGATCCTTTTATATGTTTTAGACAGTGGAATCACATTCTTCTAAGGATTAGCTAAGAAGTTAGAGAAAATTGTGTCCTTAAAAAAACTGGAAGTACACCCCCTTTAGCATTTGCTGAATTGCTCAATTGCTGATTTGCAAATAGCTTCTTGGGTTCGCTATGGGCGCTGCGATAGCAGCATGGAAGCATACCCTATAACTCCAGAAATTCTCGTCCAAGTTTTATTGCACCACCAGTCTACAGAGTTGGCATCCTTTTCAAAGATTTTAACAACATGGTCTTGGCTGGTAAGCACATGTTTAATGCTTTTGTTGTGAAAAATGTCTCCATATCAAAGATATGTAGGTAGTTTTTATCAATTAAGTCAGAAAGTAGCTACCCTACAAACAGGAAAATTGCAGACAATGCAAAAAACCATTTAAAATAATGAGTCTTGTCCTATTTCTGTATCCCTGCGACGAAAATGACTCGTTTGTCTTTCGTTAATTTTTTTAACACTCATTTGTCTTAATGGTCAGAGCACTTTCCATGCCCTCCAACTCTACAAATTTGATCAGTTAGGCTGTTCGATGCCTGGTTGAGATGAGAACATTTTTTATAATCTCTAACAATATATATTTGATCACCTGTACCTGTACTCTCATATGCATCTTGATTCCGGTGCCATGTACATAACGCATGTGTTGAATTTTGTACCTACAACACAGACAGCCAGAATAATTTTCATTGAATAATAAGAATCTTCAGTTATATACAGAGCCAGACATCATTGAATAATAAGATTCTTCAATTACATATAGAGCAAGGAAAATCCTAAAATTGAACTCTGACCTCAAGTATGCCATGACCAAAATTGGATTCTCTGTAAGCACTCCACTCTGGCTGCCTGTCCCAGCAAAACCTGCTGTCAGCACCGGAGGTGTATTTGAAAGGACACACGCCTCCATATTCTGGATGTATATTTTTCATATTGGGGCAGTTCCCAGGCTCATCTGCATGAATATGCTTGGGAATCCTCTCAGTGTTTCCTCCATCCCTAATAGTGATATATACAGGGCCACAAGGATCCAAGCCGTAGTTATAAACTCGGTTCGTTCTCTCGTATGCATGAACCTACAATACCATACACAAAGCTCAGGACTTTCAGAAAAAATACATAGCAGAAAAATAAAGGGCCGTTCTGTGCAATTAAGCTGTAATGTATAAAGCATAAGATGCATGCTTTAATGGCCTCTTACATGTCCATGGAAAGCAAGGTCAACACCATACTCGTAAAGAAGGTCTTCCATATGTTGTCTCATGCATTCGAACTCCTAGTAATGGCTACTGTAACTATTGTACCAAGGACTGTGCCATGATGCTATTAGCCATGGAATCACACTTCGATCTACTTTCTTCAGATCTTTCTCTAGCCACTTATATTGCTCGCCTGTTAATGGAAAATCTTTCTGTTTAGAATCCCCGAATGATAAGATCAACAGAGGTTGAATTCAGTATAGAATATATATAACTCAACTTGTTACATTATAGTCAGTGTATGATGCTAGAATCACGAAGTGAACTCCTCCGGCGTTGAAAGAATAATAAAAATTATTGCCATATCCAGATTCCTTAGATGGGACTACAAATTTGGCATTGTAAGCTACAAATTGGACGCCCCCACCTTGAGTTTCCATCTCATGATTCCCCGCCTGTACCATCATAGGGACTTGTGATACAAGTGGCTCCATGAACCTTCAAACAAATTAAAATCCAAAACGAATTGTAGAGTTTAGGTTTTCATAAAATGAAAACGAACTTTCAAACAAATTAAAATCCAAAACGAGTTGCAGAGTTTAGGTTTTCATAAAATGAAAACGAACTTTCAAACAAATTAAAATCCAAAACGAGTTGCAGAGTTTAGGTTTTCATAAAATGAAAACGAAGAAATTAAAAGCTCAGTTATTCTGAAGGTTTAAAGTCACTTACCTTCCCCATGCATCCTAGCGAGGCTGATACGTTTCAAATAATGGAGAATTCGGGAAAGCACAATCAAAGCAGGCCGTAGATTTATCCCCAGTTGTAATGTAATTAGATGAATAGGACATGTCTCCAAGAATGAGAAGCATGGATGGATCATTCTGCAGTAGATGATCAAATGTTGTGGAGGAATTATAAGTGAGACCCAGATCTCCAACTACTGCTATTCGAGAGAGATAATTATCTAGACCTGGAGATGGTGGAGTCACAAATTCGTGTTCTTCGCTTATTGCAGATAAAGATTGGTCTCCGCATATGTAATAGTATTTGGCGCTTGGAAGGAGACTTGGTAGACTTGGTAATATTTATTTTAAATAAAAATAAATATTTTAAAATTTAATTATAAGTTAACTTCTTTTTTTTACCTCATTTGGATCCCCACAACGAACTACATTGACTATAATAAAATGTACAACAAAAAGCACTAAGCTTTCTAATCTATTAAATATAAAAATAAAATAAATATAGATCTATTTAATTTCACACATAGTAAAACTTAATAAGTTGAAATCCATTAAAATTTTGAATAAATATTCAATTAAATGTAAAATGAAATTAGAATTTATTAAATATAAATTTCAAATTTTTGCATTTTAAATAATTGAATACTTTAATGGGTCAACTGCAGCGATTAAATTCCTTTAAATCCACAACTCAAAGTTTTACTTAAAAAATTTATATTCTAACTAAGTTCGGAACTTAAAACATTTTTTATTACTTAAATTCTTAAAATCATGCTCTTTTAGTTTTGGTAGATAGCTTCATCCATGCGATATTTTTATTATTATTATAATTTATGACCCGCCCATACATACAATACCCATTGATTAATGAAAGCTTATCTTGACATTATCAACGCTTCAACTCTGTTCTATACAGTTTACAAGTGAAAACACTTTCACTATTAATCCTGTCAATGCTATTGAATCTCTCCTTATCAGTACATAATATGGGGTATTTCTGTAGCTGCCATTTTGTTTACTTTCTACAAAAACTATTTATACCTAGATTCAGAAATTTATTAATGGACTTTTTCCATTCGATCATAGTTTTATCTATGATTTAAATCTCTACGCTTCTGGGAATGAAGTACCCTGTCGGTTTCGTAGTAAGTTTTTAACAGCCTTGAAAACGATTAATCTTAGTACACGTCATTCTTCGTGCAATTGCAATATCAGAGCTCCAAATCATCAATCCCAGAGATAAATTATCGGTTACTTCTTCGCTGCAAATAAACCCTGAGAATAGAAAAAACCAAATTGCATACTAAAACCCAACATCATTACAATCTTTGTCAAATACTGATATGATTCATTTATTCTTCAATTGGTGAAGGTATGAATTCATTGTGTTCGAATTATCCTTGAATCCTTTGTATCTTTAATTTTATGCGCCTCTTATTTACTCTTGCACTCCCTTGTCATTTGATCTATGATTACTTCAAAAGTAGATTGGGCCTTCACCGTCTTCTTTGCTACTTCTACATTATCTTCATTGTTGTATAACGTCCTCCAACTTGGTTTGAAGCTCAAGTTTCCTCAAATTAGAATCTTGTAGTTTTAACTCTGGAGCAGTTTTTATGAGATTCAGTCTTGTAGTACACTCGAGTGAGGGTCCCAAAATATAATTCAGGATATTCCCAATATGCATTCAGCTTTTATGAGATAGTCAATCACTACTTTCTCAAACTTAATTGTATGCCAACAAGAAAACCCGAGGAGGTGCAGACAATCGCCGGAGCCATTGCTGTAGGCGTCATGCTTCATGTCCTGGATCATATAGGTTGCGATTTCATTAGAATTGCAAATTGCGACGAGGAGTCGTATAATCTTTATCTTAGAGAATATTCAAGGCAGTGAAAAGCCGAATTACATAGATATCTTAGGAAGTGCAGTAGGCATTACAGGGGTTTTTATGGTCATCCTCATGGTTGTTGCCTTTGTACTCACGATGTCTTGGTTTAGAAGAAGTTCAGTGAAGCTTCCTTGGCAACTTGATAAACTAACCGGATTCAATGCTTTCTGGTATTCGCATCATGCATTTGTCGTGATTTACGTACTACTGCTTGTTCATTCCATTCGCCTTTTCTTCGTGCAAGATTGGAGGGAAAAATCAGTAAGAATGACATTTCACCTTGTTTTCTGTTTATTTCAAATGACATGTCTAACTTCCGTGGAAAATGCCTGAAAATTTACTCGCTGAAAGGTTAAAACTGAGAAATGAATATCTAATTTTGTTATCAAATGCTTAAAAGAAAATAATTTGCTTTCGGAATTTGATCATGATTATCCTATGAGAAAGTTTGGTGCTTGATTTATGACACGATTTGGATGTATATTGCCGTTCCGGTGCTTCTATATTGTGGCGAACGCACACTCAGAGCATTCAGAGCAGGGAATTATACTGTCAATATTGTCAAGGTCATGCGGTTTCTATTTAAATTTGCAATTTTCTTTGTATCACCTGTTTCTTGAAATCCTTTTCAAGTGCAATCAACATATCTGCCTTATTCATTTTGCAGGCGGTAGTTTATCGCGGAAACCTCCTAGCTTTGCATATGTCAAAACCTACAGGCTTCGAGTACAAGAGCGGAATGTATTTGTTTCTCTAGTGTCCCGAGATCTCGCCATTCGAATGGTAAGTTTCGAATATTTGTTAGAATTTATAAAATTGTATGATCTTACAGGGCTTCGAGCTCTTACTCTGGGCATAGTTAAGGCTTCGGCGGAGATATGGTAATCACATAAATGGGCTTCGAGCTCTTACTCTGGGCATAGTTAAGGCTTCAGCGAAGAGCAGCAGCTGAGGCATATGTGAGCGTTGATGACAGAAGATCAAGAACATTGAGAAGCTGCAAAGACAGGGTCCACTGATTTTGGATTTTATGTTGATTGATCACGAGGATGACATCATTGTTGCCAGATGTCAACTCAAATCCAGATACCAAATCCCAATGTTGACATCATCTCCTATCCACCAATCACCTGTTTACAAAAATAAGTTTTTAACAAAATTAAAAAAAATATTTTACAAACCCCTAAGTCATACTTTGCAAAACAGAGTTTAATTCTTTAAACCTGCATCAAAAGAGAGCAACTAATACCCAAAGTCAAAGGAGTTTGACTTCGATCGATTGCAATATACCTACTGCGGCAAGTATAATAAAAACGAAAAAATCTAAAGATATTTACTTTGTACATTCTAAGTATATTATAAAATGGTTATAAAAACTCTTATACAAATGACAACGAAAGAAATACAAATTTTAAATAAATATATTACCAGGTAAAAATGTTGTCCTTTTATACTAAAATATATTAAATACAAAAATATTCTTACAGGTAAATCTTTATATGTTTAAAATAATATCTATGTTTGAGAAAGAGATATCTTTACATACATGAAGTGAGATGAATATATTTATATTTAAAAGTATTAAAAAAAGGTTTTACTATTTTTATCATGATCATTAACGTTTTATTGAGATCAACTTGTTTATCAGATTTTAAAAAGAAAGGAGTCGATTTTTTTATATTTTTTTTTATGCTAAAAAGTTTTTAAGAAAATAATTTTTATATATTTGTAGTTGTGGTGAGTTAAAAGTTTAGCAAGGTCAATATTGTAGCAAATTTTTTGAAATTTCTCTTTATGAGAAAGTGATTTTATTCTCTAACCCTATCTATGTCACAAATATGACATATCCTTTCATTCCATGACATTTTAGGGATTGTCTAGCACTACGTTTTGTTATGAAGTTCATGAAAACTTGTTTTGATTTTTATATACATTTCTCTTGGAAATTTTAAAGTTAAAAATTTGGAATGAAAACATTATATAAACAATCAAACAAATAATTAGGTACACATCAATACACAAATTTGATTTAGATTATAAACAATAAGTCTGAGGATTAAAATATAAACAATATAAGTATGAAGTATGAAATTTGTTAGAGTAATGACAAAAGAATTCAAATAAAAAATATTTGTTACGAAAATGTTAGAAAAGTTTTAACCTGTAAGGATAGTACACAGATTCTCTATTAGCCTTTTTATAAAAGTTTCTCTCTGATGCAGAATCATCCCTAGTTCAACAAGCTATCCTGCACAACAATAGGCTAGATATTGATGATGTTACTTGTGTGGTTGCTGCTATAATAGTAGGGTGTTACGATGGGAGATGATACATGCGGCGTTGCATCAAGCTACTTCAGGTTTCACAGAAGAGAGTATCATGTTGTTGTTACTTGTGCTAGTACTCATGCCATTACTCATGATGATAGTCATTAGAGGAAATTTGAGGTCTAAAATGGGCCTTATAAGGAAAATAATAAAATAATAGTTAAAATAATAAAATAATATTTATTAATTTTGGAGGATGAAAGAAAAAAACTACTTTTTTGTTTGTATTTTCAACATATCTCTCTGCGTTTTTATTCAAATTTTGAACGGGAGGGCTTGTTGGATGCGGAATTTAATTCCGCATCCAACGAGTACCCACACAACATATTTTTTACATGTGGGTACTCATTGAATACGAAATGAAATTTTGCAGCCAACGATCCCTCCTGTTCAAAATTTGAGTAAAAACACATGGAAATATGTTGAAAATACGAATAAAAAATGTATCTTTTTTTAGGACAAATATGTCAAGACAACCATTATGGTTGACTCATTTTATTGAAATTCTCAGTTGGTCCTTGAATTCCAACTCACAAGAATTTATTGTTGGCTCATTTTCTTATAAGGCCCATTTTAGACCCCAAATGTCCTCTAATGTATGCGAAGACAAAAAGAGGATAGAGGCTTGGTGCATTATATATACAAGTGACAATCATGTCCATAGTAAAATTGTTCAACTTGTAGTAACATCAAATAGTTAATAATAAAGTAGTTAGAAATCTAGATATCATTAATTAATAATGTGCTAGTAATGACACATTGTTACTATGGTTTATTTTATTAATAAATTAGATTTAGGTTTAGGATTTATGGTGTATTAAAACTTAGAATAAAATGACTCTCATCCATAGATAAATGGATCAAATTTTTTCCAATTGTAAAATAGCTTTGTGGGAGTTCAACGGTTTGCCTCTTTGTATTCCAATCTTGGTTATATAAATGGTCATGGGTTGAGGTAGAAAAAAAAGGAGGAGAACATGTAGAAGCATGGAGGTAGAAGCGTAGTTACCCATCCTAGAAGTGGAATGCATGAACTCCCATAAGAGAGGAGGAAGTGTGGGAATGTTGGTCTAGAGAAAGAGTTGCAACCGAGAAGAGTTGCATCAAAGGAAGGTTGCAATAAAAGAGAGTTGTAGTAGCCTAGAATCATGCATGCTGTGGGTGTGAGAGTGATTTCCCAAATGTGGACTATACTCAAAGTTGAGTGTTGTAGATGATGATGTTTGTAATAAATATTTATGTGCACGAATTACAAAAATTGTTTTATTAAATACAGTTGGTTAATGTGTCATGAAATTGTGGTTACTTGATTGTTTTCCATCTATTAGTCTCTATGTGGTTGGATGTCTTTGGGAAAATTCTAAATCCTTGTTGGAAAAAAGAATTCCAAGGCTAAGGATCTAAGCTAGTAGTGACTCCTCACAGTGATGAACAAAAATGATTATGCAGGAATTAGTGAAGAATAATAATGAACACGCATGAAAATGAAACTCAATTATGTAAACCTAACTTATCAGTTAATGAATTGAGTGTGTTACATAAATAATACATATCCAAAGGACCAATTCGAATGCTCTCACATTGGGAAATATTAGAAGTTACTAAATCTCCATCTATGACAAACTGTAAACCCAACTAAGCAATCCTAGTGCCCTTGGTTGCATTCTTATCCATGAGAAAAGATGTAAAGTTGTCTTATCTAATAGAAGCAGAAATAAAGGAGTAAATGTACCTTAAAAACAAAGCAAAAGCAAGCTATGGGGTCCAACTAGTGGATAAATTATGTCAAGTGGATGCCAAGTGGTTAAAATGGTCACTAGGATGGCAACTAATACTTGTAACGTTATACTAAACCCTTATGAACTTAATTAATTTTTTTTTATCTTATGGTATAGATGGGATTAATATTCCAACACCCCCCCTTAAGCTTTACCTATGTGAAAGTAAAAATGAATCCAAAATTAGGGCCAAGAATACAAGGGCCTATGGTCACCCTTTATAGTATTCATCCATATGAATTGAGGAAACAGGGAAAACCTCATGGGAACAAAACCCTCCCTAAAAAATGGACAAGAAAGGATGTAAAACAAATAAATGTTGCTCCAAAATAAAGGCATATGTTTGGAGGAATCTTATTCTTGGGAAGAATATGAATCTGCATAACTTAATATGAAACATAAACAACTGCAGGATGGAGACTTGAACCATGTAGAGAAACTTTGATCCATTGATGAGAGAACACGTTAAGATGATATTCAGACTTGAAATTTGAACAAATGAGGGTGCCAAGTCCAAAAGAGGCTTGAGGTGCTTGATTTTTCAAACCAAAAGTGATTAGAGCAGTCTCAAGATGAACTGAAAGCTCTTGAAGCATCAACTGAGAGTTGTAATAATCTCAAATAAGGTATAATGACTTGGACTTTGAAAACTAGTATAGTTGAAATCGTCACCAAATGTTAGGAGAAAATTTCCAAGCGCAAGCATGAGGTATTCAACTTCATTAGCACTTAGAGGAAGTGTGCAAGTGACCATGTAGGAAAAAGGAGGAGGCTTAAGATCAGGGAGAGCGAATGTAGATTCCCCAAAGGTTGATCTTTATTACAGAATATCCAAGAAAACATAAAGTTGCACATTAGTAGACTCATGGGAAGAAAGGGAATCATCTTCTAGAGCATAAACTGATAAATAATCTTTAGCAACAGAAGAATGAAAGGAGGACAATGAATTGAGATGTTCATGATGTTCAAGGAGGTTTTGAGAAAGGGTGACAGGAACCAAGGATGTAACATACCCGATTTCCACTTTTCTAATTTTGGAAATGGGGTATAATTTTTTAAAAATTCTTCTCAAACATTTAAAATGGTTAGTCTTAATGAATTCTCAACAACATAAAATGCTTATACCAAAACTAGTATAATTCCACTATAAATCTTAGTAGAATACAATCATAATAGAAATTACCTTTCTACGAATATGAAGACGTGTCTTGATAGCATGTATATCAAAACAAACCAAAATGTTAGCCTTTTCATTAAAGTCAAGGCACATTCCCAATGACCGTACTCTTATGTATAAAAATCATATAATTAATTAAACTAAAAAAACTGAATGCAACTGAACAAAACTGAATGAAACTAAATGCAACTAAGAAAAACTGAATGTAACTGAATAGAATTGAATGTAAATCCATCAGTTTCATCTTCAATAAAAACTTGCATAAATTAAGCAGTTGATTCCTTCATTAATTGATCTTTTTATTTATCATAACTAAGACTCAACTGACATCTTATCAATTCAAGTACACTTGGTGGCATACATGGGAGTTTCAAATTCTCTCTCCATCGATGTGCTCATATTAATTTTATCTACATAGTCCATATGTATTTTCATTTATTCTATGTCATATCATACTCATAAGGTTGTTTCCAAACCTATGATAATATGTATTACCCCGGGTTATATAGCCATATGCTAAAGTAAATCACTCTAGGGGTAGCTAATTCCTAAAGGAGACTTGTAGCATATGATGACCATGAATAGCCATACATCACATAGAATATACCCTTTACAGAGTAAATTGCACCACCTCACAACATGATGATATTTGTAGAAATTGATATTACTCACAAGTCTATTGTTTTGATATTACTTACCAGAATCAACTTGATATTACTCACAAGCTTTACAACATCACCAGCTCAATCATATGAGGATATTTGTAGGACTTGATATTAACCACAAGTACATTGTCTTGATATTACTCACAATATTGTAGAATGACTCTTGATGTTGTAATCTCAACACTCCCTCTCAGTGAGGTGACATTCTCTTCCTTACCATGAATTTCCTGCCATACCAAGATTAGCTCGAAACTGTCAGAACTTCGTCACGGTTAGAGGCTTGTCACAAATTTTCAATCTTCTCGCCACTAGATATGTACTGGAATTCATTTTACATGACCATGAATTCAATGAAATAACACTTCATCTCAATGTGTTTTATCATGACACACATATAGGGTTTTCTAGAATGCTTGACTATTAACACTTAATGACTTTAGGCTCAAGTATATCACCCTAGTAGGTATCTTCCCAAGCTACATTAATCCTCAGTAAGTAGTGCTATCTGCAAAACCCATTTTTCTTCTGAATTACGCTCATACATACATCTTTCGTTTGTAGTACTAGTCGCAATACACTTAGCTTTTGTAGTACCAGCCGCAACACACCACTTATCTGAGGATAAAACAATAGCTGGATAGCACAATCAAAAAAGTTTTGTCATGTATCAAATACAATAAAGATACCATTCTAATGTACCTCAAAGGTACTCAAACATATGCCTAGTAGTAAGCATAAAATACAACAGGTCTGCTTAAAGAACAATCAACTACTTACACATAGTAGCATCATTTGGATCCAATCTAGGATAAAGTTTCTCTAAAATAGAAACCATGTCTTTTAAATCCATCGCATACAACATTATAAAACAAATGTGTAATAACATGTAGAAATAAAGTCATATATTTTCTTTCACTCTTCAACATTTATTGGCTTGTTGAATCTTCTGTTATCTAGAGAAGTTCTCTATGAGCTTGTCATTCTTTGTGATGTTCTTTAAGGAATAATCAATATCTTAGTGATCATTCTCTGTGATGTTCTTCAAGGATTAATCAATATGTCAGTGATCATTCTCTTTATATTGCAGCACCCCAACTACCTCTCCGAAAGGTTTAATTGTTCTCTAATAGTGCAGACTATAACTCTTCTTGAGTATCAATAGTCTCTAAGACTTTAACCATGTCTTTTCTCATGAGGATTCTCTTCAGAAGGTATCACAACCCTTTGTTTCCTCAGTCATGTACCATGACTAACTAATGGGGACTTTATTTGCTACTTCCTATGAAGACACATTAATACTCCCTCTTCAACTAGAGGATATTATGTACTATACCAAGATTTTCTCGATAGAGGCTTAGTAAAAATGCTGGAAATGTTTCTCATCTGTGGATATGTACCTGGTATCGTATTTAACTAACTAGAAACCTCATAAATATTTACTTCTTTCAACATGCTCTATCTAGAGAAACATATGTGATCTTTTCTTGATCACTATACTATTCATATTTCATATATATATTTGAAACTATGTTTCACTGACCAAGACATATCCAAGTCCACATACACTTGCACCAAGTAGGTACCACAACACATGATGTGCACATGTTTATGTACATACTGTAAAGGACATGAGTGATCCTAGGACCCGTGACTAACTAGGTTCATCTAAAATAGATAATGATATCTTCCAAACATGATATAAACTTCATATTTCTATTCATGTAGATGACCATGGAATTTTAATCCATCATCCTGAAACTATTTAGGATATTTCCTGCACATTTTCCTCAACTGAAGAAAATCTTATCTGGTGACTGTCACACCTCTAATCATAAGAATGATAAAAATATTTCTTGAATATTGTTCTAAGCTTCCTTTTGAATTATGAGCATCATGCAGGTTTCCTTTTTTACATGAGGTACATTTAACCAGTTGCACTAGTTCTTTAGAAACTAGCGAGTCTAGATACTCCCTCTCAGACACCATGCGAATGTGAGAATCATAATCTGGGTCCTCAATCACATAGAATTATGCTCATTTATATATGAATCTCTTCTTTGACACATGAATGTAAATAATATAGAATATCTTCAGGAGTCTTCACATCTATCACAATAGAATTATTCCATATAGTATGGATGCTTCCCAAGAGGTATAGGAACCTCCTGGAATGTTCTATTTTAGGGTCATCCATTAGAATGACTCCACAATCATGTCCTTATTTACTTGTAGGGAAGGGTATATTAATTTTCCCTACAATACAAATTATTCTAATGGATAGAACCATTTCATACTCATGAATTTTATTCACATGAAATACTCTTAATATACTGATAACTATTTACATAGTTATGTACAAATATTGACCAACCAGTTTATCATAACCCATTCTAATCTTATGTACTGATATGCATCCCTATATCAGTCCAAAAAATTCTTTTTATGAAATAAATATACATCCCCATGTTAATATCTTATGAGGTAAACATGTATCCCTTTATCTGGCTAATCATGTTGTCCTATCTTCATAGCTTAAAAAAAATCATGCAGCCCTAAATATCATGTCTTATGAAGGATGTTTTTAGCATTATATCAGTCATAATGAGTATATATCAGTATTACATAAGTCTTATATGAGTCCTATATCATCTCGCAAAATATGGACTAATGAGATTGATAACATGGGCCAATAAAGACATAAAAAATAATGTCTATGCCAAACACAATTCCAAGTCCATGAATACAGATTGTAATAAAAAAAATCTGATTTTAGAAAATCATATGATAATCAAATAATTATGCAACCCAACATAATAATCACGCAAATCTATATTCATATTTTTACGAACAATCATAACATTCATATCTCATGAATGAATCATGCAGTTCTATATTCATATATTTATAAACAATCATGCAGTCCAACATTCATATCTTGTGAAACAATCATGCAGCTCTATATTCATATCTTATGAAACAATCATGCATGCTCTATATTCATATCTTATGAAACAATCATGCAGGTCTATGTTCATATCTTATGATTTTTTTTAATTTCCAATTAAAGGAAAGACAATCAACATATATGCTCACAATTCATAATCTTAGGAATACAAATCTCTATATGTCTGTAATGAAAACGTAAAATACATATAGATCTAAATAGCATATAATAAAAATGAAAGTACTTATATTTTATTGCCTTGCATGATCCCTCTTGATCTCTTCTTCCTTGTATATATTACTGAAGTGCCTTGATATTTATCTCTTTGAAAATTTGAGTGCATGCAGGAGGTAGTTAATCTCTGCATGGAGAAACCAGATCCCATGCAACCTGAAGTGAATGCTCTTCTTCAGGAAAACTTCTTCCCACCATCATCCTCTTCTTCGGATGATATATTAACTCTATGAGGATCCCATTATACACAATATCCATTGAATAATGATAATATCCAAACCACAGATCTTGGGGTTATTCCATAAATTCGTCCACTTTGGGAAAACGATCATAACACTAATTATGAGAATTTCATCTTCAAAGGAATGATCATATCTCTTAAACAATTTCAATTTTTTTTAATTTCTCTTGTGATTAAGATAAATCATCCCATTTGGGAAGTGTTTTTTCAACCATTTTGTCTGGTTCTTCGCGAATTGATCATAACGTCTCAACGAAATTTGTCTCCTAAAAAAGTGACAAAAATGGTGCATATTGACTTGCTATTTAATTCACCTTGCATTGGATAAATACTCCTCACTCATCGAGGTCATATAGTCATCTACATAATGCTACTCAAGAATTCTTAACACTCTTACCTTTCATGTTTTGATGTTGGAAGCACCTTTAAGTCGGTCTTCTGGTTGGATGGAGATCGATGTCGTGGCTCCAAGCTCTTTGCTCAATACTTCTCAAGATAATGTAGGCTTTAGTTGCTTGTGTAAAGTAAGCTCTTGCATGCCCTTTCTTTGACACCATGTTAGTGTTTGAGAAAAATATGAAGAAACTTGAACTTTGAAACTTTAATCCACAATTACAGTGCAGATAGATCTCATCAATAATTCAAAGACATAAATAAATCAAACCATAGAACATAGGATATACCCTAGGAAAACCATCCACTGACTTGGAGGATAAAAAAACTAGGAAACAATATTAGAGTATGATTGATAATCGACAGAGAATGATTACAACACAATAGTAGATTGCTTGATCAAAGAGAACAGGCGATGAGAGATCTAATGGAATACTATATTGGTATTTCCAAGTGCATAACACTTTAATAACAAGACAAAATCATTCATACAAAGGAGGTAGAAAATATTTGCATACTTTGGTAACTTGTTAACATTGAGAACAATGTCTCACCTTCAACCATGTGCCCCCAACAGACTAGGTTCCAAGTTGGAAATTCATACTTAACACCCACAATGAAGATATGCACTCTCCATTTATTTACTAAGTTTAATTGCCTCTAACTGAGTTGTTAACTCATTAAACTAAAATGAACTAAATGGAACTGCATGTAACTGAATGGAACTGAATGTAACTGAACATAACTAAATGTAGCTGAAAAAAACTAAATCAACTGAACATAATTGAATGAAACTAAACATTACTAAATGTAACTGAACATAATTGAATGTATCTCCATCAGTGTCATCTTCAACAACCACTTGCATAAATCAAGGAGTTGATTCCTTAATTAACTGAACTTTTGTTTATCATAACTAAGACTCAACTTATGTCTTATTAATTCGAGTTCACTTAGGGGCATACATGGGCAATTTGAGTTCTCGCTCCATCTCTGTGCTCATATTAATTTTCTCTGCATAGTCCATATGTGTTTTCATTAATTATATATCATATAATATTCATAAGATTGTTTCCTAACCTATAATCATATGTATTACCCCAAGCCATATAGTCACATGCTAAAGTAAATAACTCTAGGGGTAGCTAATCCCTAAAGGATACTTGTAGCGACTATTGACCATGACTATCCATACATCACATAGTATATCCACTTTACAAAGTAAAGTACACCACCTCACAACATGAGGATATTTGTAGAACTTGATATTACTCACAAGTCTATTGTCTTGATATTACTCATAAGACTCAACTTGATATTACTTACAAGATTTACAACATCACCACCTCAATCATATAAGGATATTTGTAGAACTTGATATTCCTCACAATTCTACTGTGTTGATATTACTCACAAGACTGGAGAATGACTACTGATGCTGTAATCTCAACATATATGAAGAGTACATTAACTTCATATATAATATGCAACCAAGTAACTTTAACTTTATGGATGTTTATAGGCATTTGTAACATAATTTTTTTATATTGTATTTCTATATATATAACACCTTTAAATTTAACTAATAAACTTATTAGGATAGTTATATATATTTTTACAGATTATAAAAATATAAATATTTATAATGTCCGTCATTTTAGTAAATAGATATAAGACTTCATTATCTCATGAATATTTATATAAAGTTGATTTAAAAAACACTTATGTGTATTCTTTTTCTTCCATATAAATATTATTTATTTCTAATATTAAAGGCCTATCTTTCCATTATAATAATAATTATAATTAATAATATTCACATAGTTGACACAACTTAGCTTCTCTCCATTCATGAGCTTAACTAAAATTTCTCGACACCCTTCGGAGCTAAGGAATTATTAATATCTATAATTATCATGTAGTTTTAGTGATAATCATCTATTATTTGTTAGTTTTCTAAACAATAAATCATAAGAGCTCATATCTTGCTTGTGGCAATTAGCCATTGACTTTGGTTAGGAAGACACCTAAAAATTTAGGTGATCAAGTAAGTATTAACAAATTAGCTCTTATTTAGGTGTTTGTAAAACCAAGATGACATTCATCATCTAAAACATAGATCCTCATGGATTTCTATCCATTCACCCTCTCCTTAGTGGATTCATGCCCCAATCATCCATTCGATTCAAGCCCTTCAGTCTCCTAAATGTACCAAATAAAATTACAAATTAGGAAATCCATGATAATAATTACAGTGCTTTTACTTACAATGCCTTTAATGGGGATGTTACATACCCCCACTTTAAATTCACATCGTCCTTGGTGTTTGTATCTTTCAAGATTTTGACTTCAATGTACATTTTCCCTTACAATTATTGAGTTTCATCTACCTTTGCTTGTTTTGGCTTTTCTTTATAATTCCTTTAATGATTATTTTCTATCATTATTTGTTCTTACACATACATTATGATTTTTTTTCTAATGTCTATCATAAACATATGCATAAACATAAACGCTCAAATCAAGAGAAGCATATCTTCTTTTTGCAACATATTGTGGTTCCTTTTGATAACAATCCTTTTGGTCTTACTTTCTAGATGCGTCTGCAAATGTTAATCATACCTAACATGTATTAAATTCATGATCTAAAAATAAAATCACCTATGCATATGTATCCCATGGCACATAACTTTGCCATATTAAACTTTTAAAACCATACATATAGTATGATGGTACTTCTTCTTGAGAACTTTTAATCCTTTCCATTTTGTTTCTCAACATAAATAATCACATCAAATTAACATAACATGTGCATAATCATAATTTCTCACATATTTTAATTTTGAAAGCATTAATAATGCACATAGAAACAATTTTTTTTATCATATTTATCACACAAGGATTCACCTCATTTATAACTTTTCATCTAGTGCTCCATCATTCATCATATCATGGTGCATAAAATACCAAAAATAATACTCACACGCATACCTCATTTATGGTCTTGTTGTTCCAAACATTTATTGGCTAAAAACTTCTTTCATAATTTCTGGCGCATATATATACATGATGGTCATCTCCTCATGGAACAACTAATTCATGTCTAGGCCTCCTCAACTTGTATATATTTTCATTATTCTGACACAAGAGCAATAGCCTTCATCAACTCTTTCTAGCTCTCGGGTGTATCTCTTGCAAAGAGCCTAAAAGCTATCAGATCTTGGAGGCTCTAACTTTACAGATTCTGAAAGCTCTAATTTTTATGATCCTGGAATCTCAACACCAAGTAGTCAATCAAATCATTAAGTACAAAAGGAATGTTACATTTTTATCAATTCATATTTAGGTTCATTTGCTTATTTAGATTTTCTTTAAATTTCAGGTTTAACTAATTAGTCTTTATTATCCAAGTGCCACTAAATACCACAGTGTTGACGGGCTGAATTGGCACAATCGTCAATCGAGAGACAACTCGATCCGAAAGTTTTCTAAGATGCCCTCAGTCATTAGGTAGCTGCCTCTGACGGGATTAAGGCCCCGTTGCCTTCCCTAAATTAATCTCAGCTACAGGAAAAGACTCAAAAAACTAAAGCTATTGTTTGTTAACTAAATCTATAGTATACCTATGAATATACACAACAAACTGTTAAAGATAATTACTGAATTAGTTTGATATATTACACAACTAATAACCGGAATTAACCTAATAAAAAAATTAATCTATGAATAAGAGAATAAATAATTAGGGAATTATTAACAGATTCAATCAATTTACATAAGTTACACTATGAACATATGTACATTAATAACAAAATTGAAAGGTAACTCATCAAAATATAAATGTAACAAATTTGATTCAATAGGTTTTCTGTAAAATACATAAAGAAAAACTACCATTAACCTATCCTAAATGTCCTATCCTGATCAGGAGCACGATAGTAGTAACCCTGGAATCAATTTGCAAATAATGTTACAGTGAAGACAAATCCTAAGCTCATCAGAAAAAATTCTGAGATTTAACATATCAACACAGTGAATGAATATATCACATATATTATGATGACAACATCAGATTTATTACATTGATGTACATTTGTAAATGAAACCAGAATAAATCGACAGTTAAAAAGGTGATGCATCTGCACATTTCTTAAAAGAAAATATGACAAAAACATAAAAAATGAGAAAATATATGACAAGATCAAACGATATTATAAATACATTTTTCTAGTGTAAAAACCGCAAATATATTCATAAATATCACCAGTTAAACAGTGCTGCAACTGCTAACAAAAAATTGTTTTAAGCCACAGAAAATGTTTGAAGTGATCTTGTCTAGCTCCTTTTCCCAACCATCGATCCCCCCTTACCATAAACCACATCTCCTTTAAATACATTTAATCTCACATGGAGACAGTTCTAGAAAGCAGGAAACTACATAATCATAATCTTAACCAAATTCGTCCAAAATAGAAAAATGACAAATGAAATTGTCATTTTTCATATACGTCACGATATCCCAAAATTTGCAAAAGGTTCAACCTATGATGCTAAATCATAAAATGATAAAGACACTAGTCATGTAGTGACACCTGGGACAGTAACTGATTTGTTCATAATTCACTAGGGATCATCCTGAAAATGAGCGATCACAAAAATCCCTGGAAAACGCACCAACCAAATCACCTGCGACACTACACAGTAAAAACAAAAAATTAACACAATCTCAAGAGTAAACAAACTAAATTACACAATCAATCAAACAATACAAAACAATACCCGAAACAAAAATAACTTGATTATCACTCGCTGCATTTAATTACAAACTTCAAACCTGAAATACTTTATAAACATATATACAATAGTGAGTGTGCCTGAAATACTATGATTTAACAGGAGCGTTAAACACCTGTATATTCACCCCAGCCGCTGGATTCTGTGAATGACCTTTAAACTGCATCAGAGTAACCTTAGCATTCAGCTCAGTAACATTTTCCTCATTTTTCTAATTCTCACATTGCAGTTTCATTACTCTTTGAATCAACCTATTCTTATGTTTCTTCAGACGCAGAATAGACTTATCATCTGAGTCAGATTTCTCCTTCAGTCTTATATTCTCAGCTTTTATGGCATCACCATGTGTTACCATCTCGGTTACTTATTCCTCCATTCTATGTATTTTATCTAGTAAACAGTTTACGAATAACGGGTGCCTTACTTCATCAATTCGATAAGACCCAGGTAAGTTCGCTTCAACAGACTTACCCTTAATTGGAGGATCGACAACAGGGTCAACCTGGGGATTTGTATCAGACACATGAGGACTGTTATCTGTATGGTTTACGATAGGCTCATGGTCAATATCAAGGCCATCATCATGTGAAATAGGTCTATTCTCCTCGTCATCTAACACAACAGTTTCAATGTCTTTGTTATTACTCATGGAAGACTTAACAGCACTAACCTTGGCCACCATACTCCTCGTAAACCTGCCAATTATCTTAACATTCGGCTTTTTGATCGCCTGTTTACCAGTATTGTCATTACGGTTCGGTGTCACAGGGGATAGGTTTAAAGACTTCCTCCTACGCTTGGAAGGCATAGGAGTACCAAAACTACGCACAGGAGTGGGAGTAGGATCACCACGAACACAGGGGCTTACACAATCTTCAGGGTTTGACATAGGCTCGTGCACAGGTGAAGCTGGAGCTTGACAAGGCTGTTGATGCCTAACACATTCTTCAGGGCAATCAAATTGACAATGGTAGAATGCCAAGAAACCATTCTGTTCAAGAAAATCATCCCATGACCGATTTTGTTTAGACAACTCTCTTTCTACCAATATCCTAACCAGGCCATGATGAAACAGACTGCGATCGATGTTCTTCAGCCCCTTCTTAATGGCTGAAGACATTGTGGTCAAGCTCTGAACTAAATAGAAGGGAAAATTAACAGGAAAGCCGAGAAAAACAACCATCAATTGGAGATGATAGACATAAGCAGAGCAAAGACGACCCTCACAGGTCACATACCTGTGAATAACGTCTAGAACCGGTCGCCATTCTTTCTTGAAATATTTTCGCGATACACCGACTCTAAAAGACACATCCCGGCAAGGGTCCTTCAACATCTGTCTCCATTCATTTACCTTCATCTGCTTATACTTGAACCAATGTTCACCTGTCAACGGCAAACCCGTAGCCAGAGCAACTGAATGCTCATCCACTTTGAATTGGAGGTCGGCTACCTTAACCATAGCATCGGCCAGCGACAAAGCAAATAACCTAGTCACCTCAGGATTTGAGTCTATAAACTTGCGAATGAATGGAAACCATCCGATTGCTTCAAACTTAGCTAAGAGTTCAGGGTTTCCATCAAGGAGTTTCATGTCAGTGGGTTCAACCCTAACCACTAGAGCCATAACTGTGAGCGCAAATGCATGCAGTTGCACACAAAAGAGATACCACAAATCGAAAGACGACAGTAAACTGGAGAGTGAGCATTCATGATGCAAACCAAGCAGAAAACACAAGCAATGAAACCCAACGCTCTCATAAACAAAATGCGCCATGAGCAAACCCAGACAAGACCCCTGTAAACCCGGCATGGGCGAAGAAGAATGATCACGCAGAGAGGCAATCAAGATAATAGAAAGTGACAGTGAAGACTCCAGACTAGACTCGTTTTGCCATAATTTATCCGACACAATCGACATACAACCACACCTTAAATGAATCATAGGTGTTCAACTAGCAGGTAGCCACGATGCTGAGCACGTACTTGCAAATGAATGTCATTTATAGAGCTACGTATGAGTGTAATGATACCATATCAATCTGCAATCAAGTGGATCAGATAGCAACATGAATTGAAACAACCAGAGGGAATGGACCTTGGGTGTTTAACGTCGACCTTACCCTATGATGATTTAAATCTTTGAAGGTGGCGAGCATACGACACAACATAAACCATCAAACCAACACCAAACCTTCGCGATATGAGGCATACTATACAAATCGAAATTAAGCACTTATGGTAAGATCAAGTATGGTTCAAAGTTTAAAGGAAGAACTTAGGATAAGGCACCCCTGCACAAAATATTTAGCCTTTGATGTCCTAGGACCTTGTCAAATTTACAATTAACCAATAAAACATATGAATTGCCGATTATTCAAATGAGGACTTATGGTGAGAGGCATAAAAACACAAAGCTTATCCCTTGATTTGAAAAGGTAAACCTATTGAAGATAATGATTTTAATGTAGTGATTTTTGTCAACTAAGCATAGTTCACAAAGGTTGTAAAAAACATAGAATTTCATTGTTTCAGTAGCTCATGGAACGTCACCCTTTTAGTAGCTGCTGATCTTTTAGATTTGAAATAAGAAATTCAAATATTTCATCAAAACAAGTCCAAACGAAGAAAAACAGTAAATGGCTTGATTTTGAAGAATAAAATCTCAATACCACAAGCATGGCCCTGCTGCCAGCAGGCGTCTATAGCCTCGACAGGGTTGCTTCAAAGCCCAAAGAATGCCAGTATCCCATCTGCTAGTTATAGATATACAATTCTGGTTAGGTTGAACCGTTACGATCATTTTTTTTTTTATACTTCTAAAGGCCATGGTTCTGGCTTGGTAACCAGGTAGTAACCATGTTAGTCACCAATCTGCATTACAGTAAATAAACCAGCTCGTAATGAGACCTTTTATCCCTTGGTGTTTTGTCCAAGAGCCACTGCCCAGGCTTGGTGACCGGAAACGACAATGTTACTGAATGCAAACCTATGATCCTGAACAGACTGACTCGTTATAAGACCCTCTGTCCTTCAGATTATTTTAAAGAAATATTCGAATCCAACCATGGCCAGATCGTAGTTATATTTAATCTCCAATGAGATTATCTTAGCAGATGGGGAGGCAAATCTAATTCTCTTCACAAGAAGGGGTGGCGTAAAAGACTTAAATAGATAATCTTGAAAAATACTGCCTTAATCCTTTTGGAAAAATCTCTACAGAGACTTATCTTATTAATTTACGTTTACATGACTTAAAAAATTATGGTAAAATCTAGAAAGATAAAAAACTGTTCACTGTTCAAAATGTAAAACAACATGGCAATTTTCAGGATAGTAATACCATAGTGCATGATTTGTAGATCAATCACAGGATTTGGTGAAAAGTCATCAGCTTTGAAGGAAAATGAATTGAACAACAAATAGATATGAGAAAATATTCAAAGAAAACAAGTAAAATAAACACACTAAAAAGTTATACAAACCGAGAAAACCACACGAGGTATATACAGGATAACCCCTTAATGGGGATCAACAGAAATATTTTTTGATCAGATGACCATTCACCGGAAGGTTCTCGATGTCTCCCTCCAGTGTCTGCAACCGAAATGTGCTAGGACCAAGTTTTTCTACAATGATAAATGGTCCCAGCCACAAGCATTGGAACTTAGTATGTTTTCCTCTGTCTTCATGCTCCTTGTCCCATTTCAGAACTAGGTCACCTACTTCCAAATTCCTAGTGGCTGATTTTCTGTGATCGAACCAACGTTTCACTGTCTTCTGATGTTGGTCAAATTTTTTTTTCTGGCTAACTCTCTTTCTTCTTCTAGCTTAAGTAAGGTATTAATTCTATGTTCCATGGCAGAACATGCTGTTTCCTTTACTGACTGGGAAAGCTGTAGAGAGGGTAAAAATAGATGAGGAGGCAAGATAGCTTCCTTACCTTATACCAGGAAAAAGGGAGAGTTACCTATGGCAGCCTTGGGAGTCACCCTGTCAGCCCATAGGGCATTTGATAAAGCGTTGTGCCAATTTCTATGATGATTAACCACTGTGCGTTTCAGAATTTTGATTAAATTTTTATTGGAAGACTCGGCTAATCCGTTACCCCGAGGATAATAATTAGTTGAATATTTTAACTTTATGCCCTTTTCCAATGCATATTATGTTAACTTTATAGAAGAAAAATAGGTTGCATTGTCAAAAATCAAAGATTCTGGAACACCAAACCTGGTGACAATAAAAGAGTCAAGGAAGGATATCACCTGTTCTGAGTTAACCACTCGTAAAGGGATGGCTTCAACCCGTCTAGTGAAATAATCAGTGGCTGTCAGAATGTATTTGTGCTACTATGAGGAAGCTGGTGTAATTAGACCAACAATGTCCAAGCCCCACTGTTGAAATGGAACTTCAAAAATAACAGGCTGGAGAGGTAATGCTGCTTTCTTAAGTCTTCTGCCTGCCCTCTGACACTCCTGACATTTCCTAGCAAAGGCATATGCATCCTTAAACAAAGTAGGCCAGTAATATCCAGCTTTAAGTACCTTATGTGCAGTGGTTTCCCTGCCAAAGTGTCCCCCGGCTAGCCCTGCATGTAATTGAGGTAGCACACTATCATCTTCATTCCTTTCTAAGCAATGAAGGAGGACTCCTTCAAAATTATTTTTGAACAGAATGTTATCGATCAGTTGATAAGGTGAAGATCTTAATCTCAAAGCCCTTTTTCTATGTGAATCTAAATGTTCAGGAGCATTTCCATGCAACCGAAAAAATTTAATGTCATGATACCAGGAATCAGAGGGGGCTGAGATTGGCAAAACTTCCCTTTCGAACAAAAAATGTTCATCAATGAAGAGTAGGTCAGATTCAGACATATCTAAAGATCCAGTTGCCAACTTGCAAAGTCCCTGTCCTCTGACAATCTTTAAAGGCTTGATTTCCAGGTCATACTCCTGAAGTGCTGTAACCCAATGGGCTCGCTTTTCACCCAGGTCCTTCTGCACCAAAAGATTTCTGACTACAGAATATGGCACAATAACCTTGGTGTGTGACTTCAGGAGATAAGGCCTAAAATGTTTTACTGACTTAAAAATAGCAAATGCTTGTTTGTCTACTTCTGGATAATTGAGCTCTGCACCGTTCAAACCGGAACTCGTAAAAGCAATGGGAGCTTCATTGTTTTCCTGATTTTTCTGTGTTAAGACAACAGCATATGAAGAGTCAGAAGCAAATGTGTACAAAATAAATGGTCTAGAGAAATCTGGGCTTATTAAGGTAGGGGCTTCAGCAATAGCTTTTAATATGTCATGAAAGGACTGTTTTTCTTCAGCGGACCATTTGAACTCAACATCTTTCTTAATCATTTTCTGAAGTGGTCTGACAATTTCAGTGAAACCAGGAATAAACCTGGAAACAAAATTTATCTTCCCTAGAAAAGATTGCATAGTTTTCTTTGAGTGAGGCATATAAATTTGCGCTATAGCCTGGGTACGTTCAGGGTCAATATTAATACCTTGTTTTGAAACTACAAAACCCAATAACTTACCTTCAGTAACTGCAAAGATGGATTTCTTGGGATTCAGGGAGATCCCATACTTCCTGCAACGTTCAAAAACCCTATTGAGATGTGTTGGGTGATCAGCTCTATTTTTTGAAAAGACAGTTATATCGTCAAGGTAAATGACGACAAATTGGCTGATCAGGCCTCTGAACGCAATATCCATTTCCCTTTGAAACGTTGCTCCAGCATTAATTAAGCCAAACGAAATTTTCCTGTAGGCATAAGTTGCCCAAGGGGTCCTAAAGGTTGTTTTCAACTGATCTATTTTGGATACTAATACTTGATTGTATCTCGAAAATCCATCTAAAAGTGAAAACATTTCAGATCTAGAAACCTGTTGTAATATCTTTTCCATAGGGGGAACGGGATAATTGTCTTTTTTTGAAACCTTGTTTAGATTTCGGAAATCAACACACAACCTAATATCACCATTTTTCTTTCTAACCGGGACAAGATTTGCCACCCACTGCGTATGCCGTACTGGAAAAATTATCCTAGAAGCCAGGAGTTTGTTAAGTTCCTTCTTAACAACCGATTCTAGGCTAGGGTGCATTTTCCTCAACTTCTGCTGGAAAGGTTTAGCCTGTTGTTTCATGGGGATGACATGTTGCATTATGTTTGGATCAAATGTCTTGAGATCGTCATATGTCCAAGCAAAAATGTCCTTAAACTCATTAAAGAGTCGTATGAGGGCTGTTTTTTCTTGGGGAGTAGATGTACTGCCTAGATTGACACATTGAGGACTGTGTTCGGTGCCTAAATTTATGACTTCAGATTGCATAGTAGAGCTGTTGTTTTTACAGTTCCTTACACCTTTAAATTTATCTTTCAAATCATAGAATTTCTCAAGTTTAATAATAGATCTAGGGAGAGTACTGACCTGATCAAGAGATTCTTCAATTGAACAAGGTTTATGAATTACTGCAAAGTTGTACAGATCTTCATCATGAGTCATTTCATCGATGATTGCATCTTTGAAGGTGTCCTTCATGGTCAAAAATTCAATTAACTACCCATCATGGTCAAAAACCCTCCAATTGACAACATTATCAGGTATGGAAGGCCTGAAAAGCAGTGCAATAGAGAAAGAATCAGCAAGCATCCCTTCAGATGGAATTAACCTTGAAGCAACGTTAGCTAACAGATCTGCTTCCTGATTCAAATAACGAGGGATAGAATTTATGTTAAAAGCTTCAAATGATAATAATAAATTCCACACCTCTGTCTGGTAATTTATTAAATGTCCAGCAATGCAATGTATAGTGTTACGTACCTGTCTAATGATAATTTCAGAATCTCCTAATACTACCAAAGCTTTAACTCCTAGATCATTTGCCTTTTTCAGCCCTTGAATAAGGGCTTCATATTCAACAATATTATTGGTGCATGCAAATTCCAACCTACAAGCCACAAAGTACCTTTTTCCCTGAGGATCTATTAATAGGAAACCGGCCCCAGCTCCTTCCTTTGACTTAGACCTGTCAAAGTATAGAGACCAAAGGCCATCATTCAGGTCCAAATGTGCAGTGTTTCGAACTGGAATTTCATCCGATGTTTGTGTGAAATGAAAAGTTTTGGACTGTTGTTCTGGATCTTGGACTGATGATATTTCAGCCTCAAGGTTTCCAAAGAAGGAATCTACCATGTAATTGCCCATTATAGTATCAGTGAATAACACTGGTTCGTTTGAGTCATCCAGTTCGGTGACTGTGTGCTTCATATAACGTTCTCGATCAATTCTGATTTTGTTAGGGCGACCATTATGAGGTATCCATAAATGTGACCAGTCCGTCACAAAATATCCCTTCAATTTTTCAGACCAATCTCTGCTGAGGAATAAGCCATATGCCTCAGGGATATCTGCAACAATTATGTCAATGATGAAATGAACTTGAGGATTTGAGGCTAATCTTATCATCACTTCGTTCAACTTTCCTATTACCTTTACATTAGATTGGTCAAGTTGCACAATGCTTGTGTCACATGGCATGGGGACTGCATTAATTTTTTTGCATACTGAATATGGCATGACATTTTTAGAAGCCCCTGAGTCTATCATACAATTGTGTACTCTACGATTGCAGATTTCAAATGTAAGCAGAAAAAGAGGAGTTTAGGAATCTGATTTCTTACCTATGGACGAGGCATTGACTGAAGATTTTGTTGGGTTGTCTTTTGTACTAGCAGAACTGTTTTGAGTGGAGGAAGTTTTGCCATGTTTACTTAGAGAAACCCCTTGCATCATCTTATCTCGAATCACAGGCAATTTGAGAAGTTCATAGATAGAAATGTTGGCTCTGATTTTCTTCAAATCCTCAACCAAGTCATACTCTAAATCAAGAGATTGTGTAGACTTAGTGTTGGAAGGTTGGTTTTTTGTTTTGACAGTTGAACTGTCATCTGTAAATATTGTGGCAGGTTCCCCTGAGGGCTGATCTTTCTTGCTCCTAGTATTATATTGATGTTGATTAATGTTCACAACAGCCATATCTTCATCGTCGGTCAATTCCGTAGTATCCCAGAAGTGACTGATAACTTGAGGAGGTTTATCTTCAGTGTTATTATCAGTGCCTTGGGTATCTTCAGAATTCTGTCCTGAAGATTGGGTTTCACTTTTAGCTGATGTTTCTAGGCCTGAGACTAATAGTTTTAGGAAACTATTAATTTCATCCACATTATTAGTTTCAGATGGTGGAGTCTGTTTAGCGGTTGTATTTTGAAATGGTCTTCTAAAAGGCTGTCTAGGTGGTTCTTTATTCGGAGTACTTTCAGAAGTACCTTTCTTCAAATCTATGATTTCATTGGATAGTTTCTTTATGACTCTTTGGATACTGTCAAAGTCTAGTGCATCTTGACCCTTTTTCTCAGGATTTGTGGTTTTGTAAGGACTCTCAGCCTTTTTGCGAGAAGAAGATGCAGAATCAGTGTCTACCCCAAGGTTCGTCTTAATAGCAAACATGTCCTTCTGGACCTTAATGGCTTCATCAAAGGTTTCAGTGAGAGTGGGTTTAGCCACTCTCCTAACAAACATGGCCATTGACACGGGTAGGGCTGAAGTATAGAATTCAATAGTGACATCTTCAGCCGGCCTTGAGGTGGCAGGAATTCTATTTCTTAGAGTCAAGAAACGCTGGTTAAAATCTTTAACCTTCTCCTTGGTTTCCTTACGGATCCTAGACAATTCTAACACCAACACAGCTGGAATATTATTGTCTCCAAACTTGTTCATGAAAGCCAACTCGAATTCATTCCAGTTGGTAATAGAACCAGCGGTAAGTGAAAAATACCAAGTCGAGGCTTTTCCCTCAAACGTGTAAGGGAAAAGTCGACAAACTACGTCTTCATGTTCAAAATCCAAAAGCCGAACTGCTAGCATGAATTTTTTAACATGATCTTCCGCGGGCTCTTTTAGCTCGGGATTGAACTTGGGCAACAATTTCTCAGGATGCTTTGGCAAAGGATGTTGATCACCTGGAACAGCAACCGCATCCTGAGCTAACCATGGCAAATTGGCATTGGGGTTCGGGTTTAAACCTGCCATGTTCCTTGGTGATGGAGGTGGTGAAGGTGGTGTTTGAAAAATGTGGGGAGGTGAATGTGGCAGTGATGGTGGTTGACCAGACCCTCCTGTAGTAGGTGGTCCTGAAGAAGATGAAGGTTGATTGGTGCCTGTTCGAAACTGTTGCAATTGCTGGTCAAGGAAGCCACCTAAAGGTTGATTCTATTCTTCAAAAGTAGACTCAATATGGTGAGTGCACGGACGCCTAATCTGCGGAAGAGGAAACTCTGTGGGTTGGATCCCAGTGAGATTTGAATAAGCTCTAGTTAAAATCCTGCGAGATTCATTTATGGCCTGCTTGAACTGGTCATGTTGTTCAGGTGGATGGGAAACACTAGAGTTGAACTGATGAATGAGATTTCGAACAGTATCGTTCAATGGGGTCTCATCTAATTGTGATGACTGGAATGTTTGTGGTTGAGAAGATGAATGCAATTGACCTGATCTAGAGAGTGGTGTAAATTGAGGAGTAGAGGATTGATCAGTTTTGTGAATAGGATTGTTCTCATCAGCCATTTGCTTAAGCTGGCCCTCCTTCTAGCACCATTGTTGACAGGCCGAATTGGCACAATCGTCAACTGAGAGACAACCCGATCCAAAAGTTTTCTAAGATGCCCTCAGTCGTTAGGTAGCTTCCTCTGATGGTATTAAGGCCCCGTTGCCTTCCCTAAATTAATCTCAGCTACAGGAAAAGACTCAAAAAACTAAAGCTACTGTTTGTTAACTAAATCTATAGTATACCTATGAATATACATAGCAAACTGTTAAAGATAATTACTGAATTAGTTTGATATATTACACAACTAATAACTGGAATTAACCTAATAAAACAATTAATCTATGAATACGAGAATAAATAATTAGGGAATTATTAACAGATTCAATCAATTTACATAATTTACACTATGAACACATGTACATTAATAACAAAATTGAAAGGTAACTCATCAAAATATAAATGTAACGAATCTGATTCAATAGGTTTTATGTAAAATACATAAAGAAAAACTACCATTAACCTATCCTAAATGTCCTATCCTGATCAGGAGCACGATAGTAGTAACCCTGGAATCAATTTGCAAATAATGTTACTGTGAAGACAAATCCTAAGCTCATCAGAAAAAATTCTGAGATTTAACACAACAACACAGTGAACGAATATATCACATATATTATGATGACAACATCATATTTATTACATTGATGTACATTTGCAAATGAAACCAGAATAAACCGACAGTTAAAAAGGTGATGCATCTGCACATTTCTTAAAAGAAAATATGACAAAAACATAAAAAATGAGAAAAGATATGACAATATCAAACAATATTATAAATACATTTTTCTAGTGTAAAAACTGGAAATATATTCATAAATATCACCAGTTAAACAGTGCTGCAACAGCTAACAAAAAATTGTTTTAAGCCACAGAAAATGTTTGAAGTGATCTTGTCTAGCTCCTTTTCCCAACCATCGATTCCCCCTTACCATAAACCACGTCTCCTTTAAATACATTTAATCTCACATGGAGACATTTCTAGAAAGCAGGAAACTACATAATCATAATCTTAACCAAATTCATCCAAAATAGAAAAATGACAAATGAAATTGTCATTTTTCATATACGTCACGATATCCCAAAATTTGCAAAAGGTTCAACCTATCATGCTAAATCATAAAATGATAAAGACACTAGTCATGTAGTTGTTAGAATAATCCTTCGGGATTATTGTAAATAAATAATAAATAGGAATATGATTAGATAGGAAGCCAAACAGGCTGAGCGGAAGGTGAAACCCAACCGCCATGTACTTTGTATAAATATAGGCATTTGAATTGGAAATGATAATAGAATCGGGAGTTATTACCAACAAGTGGTATCAAAGCAGGGCTGTCTGCCATAACTCCTGCCTGCGTTCTGCCATATCTAATTCAGGCTGCCTGGCTGCCTGCCCATCGCCAGTCTTCCCCTGGGCACATTCATTATGTGTGTTTATTTTCTGCTCATACGTTTGATACCTAACCCTAACGCTTCATCTCCTCCATGTCTAGTGCTGCGTTGAAGGAATTATGGTTGTCTCGGCTACAGTCTCAGTGCTGAGTCTCAGCTAGAATGTCTGGCCTGTAATGTCTCGGCCACATACTGCTTATTAGGGTTTCCTTCTCTCCCCCTTGTCTTAAAACCTAAGTCTGGAGCTGTGTTCATATTGAAGAAGAGACTGCCTGCGATATAGTTTAATCTGAGCCTGCGTGGGAATAAATCTGTTCTGCTTGTTTTGCTGGTGATTGAAAGGCCTTCTGAACAACATGATGTGCGCCTCAGGGTGCTGGTGATTTTGATCGTAATTCAAATGCCTTCTGAATAACATAATGTGCGGCTCAGACTGGTGAATAGCATAGTGCTCCCACCCACGAGACTGCTGGTCAGTCTGAATTGTAATCTTCTGCTGCGACTTTGTATCTATAATGCTTGCTGCGTGGATATGTGAAGATTGGTGATTGCGTTGAAGACTGGTGATTATTTTAAAGTCTGGTGAAGCCGATGTGAAGATTATTGTGAAGATTGCTGCGACCCATTGAAGCCGTGATGTGCTTCTGCAATTTGTTTGAAGATGGATATCGTTGGTGGAGACTCACGCCTTCATCAACTGCGTGGAGCATGTTGAACTGCGTTGAACGCTGTAACAGCGTGGAGCCTGCATGAAGGCACTGCTGCGTGGAGACTTCTCCTCCGTTTCTCTGTTCATCCCCAGCGTTTTGAATGTTGTTATCGCTGCTAGTTGGCCCGGTATTTGAAATCTAAAAGATGTGCAAAGATTGAGAGTATGTCATTGCATAGATTTAGGCAGACCTACTTAAATGAGATGCTTGTTTGAGCCCGTGACCTTGGTTACATCAATTACGGAACGCGAATTCTCATCTCCGATTTTCCTGAGATTATGTTCCCCATTGAATACTTTGTCAAGCATTGTTAATACTTTGTCAAGCATTAAATCCTTCTGTCTATGAACCCTATCTATCGACTACTGTGTGAGATCATTACACACTGCAAGAAATATTCTTTGTTTTTCTGCAGTTGGAATTCTGTAAGGTTCGTGGCCATTTCGAATCAATAATATGTCTTACACCAGTCTCTTTGTTGCCGGATGACGTACAACTATGTACTTGTCTGCTAGATTGAAGCTGAGAGCATAATTAAAAGTTGCTGCAACCTATCTTGAGACTACGTTGAAGAGTAATATAAATTGAAGACTGCGTATTGATTGAAGCGTGGAGACACCTGCGTGAAGCTAGACACTGGCTGTGTGAAGGACTCACTGCATAAAGATAACCTGCTTGGTGATAATGCAAAAACCCTAGATTTTTGCATGGAGACTGTGTGGAGAAACCATCCTGCGTGGAGAATGTTTCCTCTGTAAATAATTGGTGTATCTTGGTGTGAAGACTAGCGTGGAGAATGCTGGTGTTTGAAGACTGGGTTACTGCGTTGAAGACCCATTTACTTTCATATTTTGTGAACTGCGACCTGTGATTGATTTGAAAGCTGTGCAATGAGTGTTGTAAGAGCTGCGACCCAGTTTTTGGTGAAATCCAGAGCTGCGACTCATGTTGTGAATTTGTGATGCACTCCATTAGTTTCGCTGTCATTAATAATCCTTGCTTCCATAACGTCTTCAAAGGTTGCAAAGGATTCTACACCATACGAAAGACCTCCAACGAAGATTTTAGAGGACATGCACCGGAA
The DNA here is from genome assembly GCA_001517045.1 of Pseudotsuga menziesii. Classification (NCBI taxonomy): domain Eukaryota; kingdom Viridiplantae; phylum Streptophyta; class Pinopsida; order Pinales; family Pinaceae; genus Pseudotsuga; species Pseudotsuga menziesii. The sequence continues at coordinate 53,856 of LPNX010423940.1, forward strand.
ACCGTTGTAGATGGCAGGCATGTATATTTCAAAACCCACTGAAGACTGCACCTATGATATGCTGCTACGATTTCTGAAGACTGAGAATACTGTTGGTGGAACGTGTAAAGACTCAACCTGAATATTGGTGCATCCTCTCTAGGGTGGAAACCCTAATTTCTTGCGTGAAGCTGCCTGCAAGTTCTTCAAGCTGATGTGAGTCATGCTAGATACTGTGTTAAAAGCTGCGGGTATCATGGAGATTTTTGGCACATTGCTGGTGCTGTTCCATTAATATTGATTCATAAACCCTAGATCTTTGAGTGTAGTCTATGAAGAATTGAAAATATTGTTGTAAACAGTTGCATAACTTATTTTCTATGTCTGCCATATAAATTGTATTTCTGCAAAATTATCTTAGACTGATAGAGCTTATTTCTAGCTAGTGCAGCTGTAATTATACATAGATTGTATTGGAAAAAGTAGCAGAGACTTAGACCTGCTTCTTTCATATAGCTGACTGGTGCTCAAAGTTTGCTTATGAACTTATTGACAGCATATTAAGATTGTAAATCACCTTGGCAGAGGCTGTAGACCTGCAAGGTTTTTGTTTTGCTCTATTATCTCATTATCTTTGTCATATTAAGTTCATTACACTAACAGTTGTAAAAGATGCAATCTATAGCATCTGTAGTTGGTGTCTCTCTCTCTAGCAGCAAGAGAGGCAGAGGAAGAAGAAACTTCAGAGACAGAGGGGGCATAAACAAAAGATCAGATTTGCAGTGAAAGCGTTGTGGAAATACTGGGCACACATCAGATCAGTGTTGGGCTTCATGGGACTCAATCAAAGACAAGCATAACCAGAAGACAGATGACCAAGATGCTAGTAAATTTTCTGATTCTTGTATTGTTGCACATTGTAATCTTGGATTTAATGAAATGACTTCTCTTTCATCTTACAAAGATTGTTGGCTGCTTGATACTGGTGCAACATCACACATGACATTCAGAAAAGATTGTTTTGAAGAACTTAATGAATCAATAGATGGCATAGTTTACTTTGCAGATAAGTCAAGTATTAAACCAAAGGGAATGGGCACCATTCGACTGAAGATGCCTGGATTCCCCGATCTCTTGTTGAAGAACGTTCTCTATCTTCCTGAGTTGCAGAGAAGCCTGCTGTCCATGGTGGAAATTCGACAGCAAGGCCATTCCATCCACATGTTTGATGG
>LPNX010423940.1:56744-141430 GCA_001517045.1 Pseudotsuga menziesii
GTGAAGGACAATGGTCAGCTGCAAAGAGGGTTCTAAGATACTTGAAAGGGACTCAAGACGTTGGACTCAAGTACTCTAAAGTGGATGAATTCAAACTTATTGGGTACTCAGACTCAGATTTTGATGGAGATAAGGAGATAGGAGTATCAACTTCTGGATACACTATGAGTCTTGGATCAGCAGCTGTTTCATGGAGATCACGCAAACAGTCAGTTCCAGTAGATTCAACAACAGAATTATAATATGTGGCTGCAGCTAAAGCAACGAAAGAAGTAGTATGGCTCAGGAAGATACTTGAATATTTGCAAGAAAAACAAGAGAAATCCACTCCATTGTTGGTCGACAATACTTCTGCAATCAAGCTGGCTAAGAATCCTAGATTCCATGATCGAACCAAACACATCAACACAAAGTATCATTTGATTCGACATCATGTAGAGGCCAAGACTATCCATCTTCGACATTGTTCCACAAATGATCAAGTTGCAGACATCTTCACCAAAGCGCTTGGACGAGAAAAGTTTGAAAGATTCAGAAACATGCTCGGACTTACAAACACCCCTTCGGATTAAGAGGGGGATTGTTAGAATAATCCTTCGGGATTATTGTAAATAAATAATAAATAGGAATATGATTAGATAGGAATCCAAACAGGCTGAGCGGAAGGTGAAACCCAACCGCCATGTACTTTGTATAAATATAGGCATTTGCATTGGAAATGATAATAGAATCGGGAGTTATTACCAACAGTAGTGACACTTGGGACAGCAACTGATTTGTTCATAATTCGCTAGGGATCATCCTGAAAATGAGCGATCACAAAAATCCAGGGAAAACACACCAACTAAATCACCTGCGACACTACACAGTAAAAACAAAAAATTAACACAATTGCAAGAGTAAACAAACTAAATTACACAATCAATAAAACAATACAAAACAATACCCGAAACAAAAATAACTTGATTATCACTCGCTGCATTTAATTACAAACTTCAAACTGGAAATACTTTATAAACATATATACAATAGTGAGTGTGCCCGAAATACTATGATTTAACAGGAGCATTAAACACCTGTATATTCACCCCAGCCGCTGGATTCTATGAATGACCTTTAAACTGCATCAGAGTAACCTGAGCATTCAGCTCACTAACCTTTTCCTCATTTTTCTGATTCTCACATTGCAGTTTCATTACTCTTCGAATCAACCTGTTCTTATGTTTCTTTAGATGCAGCATAGACTTATCATCTGAGTCAGATTTCTCCTTCAGTCTTATATTCTCAGCTTTTATGGCATCACCATGTGTTACCATCTCAGTTACTTCTTCCTCCATTCTATGTATTTTATCTAGTAAACAATTTATGAATAATGGGTGCATTACTTCATCAATTCGATAAGACCCAGGTAAGTTCGCTTCAACAGACTTACCCTTAATTGGAGGATCGACAACAGGGTCAACTTGGGGATTTGTATCAGACACATGAGGACTGTTATCTGCATAGTTTATGATAGGCTCATGGTCAATATCAAGGCCATCATCAGGTGAAACAGGTCTATTCTCCTCATCATCTAACACAACAGTTTCAATGTCTTTGTTATTACTCACGGAAAACTTAACAGCACTAACCATGGCCACCATACTCCTCGTAAACCTGCCAGTAATCTTAACATTTGGCTTTTTGCTCACCTGTTTACCAGTATTGTCATTACGGTTCGACGTCACAAGGGATAGGTTTAAAGACTTCCTCCTACGCTTGGAAGGCATAGGAGTACTAGGACTACGTACAGGAGTGGGAGCAGGATCACCATGTACATAGGGGCTTACACAATCTTCAGGGTTTGACATAGGCTCGTGCATAGGTGAATCCAGAGCTTGAGAAGGTTGTTTATGCCTAACACATTCTTCAGGGAAATCAAATTGACAATGGCAGAATGTCAAGAAACCATTCTGTTCGAGAAAATCAGCCCATGACCGATTTTGTTTAGACAACTCTCTTTCTACCAATATCCTAACCAGGCCATGATGAAACATACTGCGACCGATGTTCTTCGGCCCCTTCTTAATGGCTGAAGATATTTTGGTCAAGCTCTGAACTAAATAGAAGGGAAATATAACAGGAAAGCCGAGAAAAACAACCATCAATCGGAGATGATAGACATAAGTAGAGGAAATACAACCCTCACAGGTCACATACCTATGAATAACATCTAGAACCGGTCGCCATTCTTTCTTGAAATATTTTCGCGATACACCGGCTCTAAAAGACACATCCTGGCAAGGGTCCTTCAACATCTGTCTCCATTCATTTACCTTCATCTGCTTATACTTTAACCAACGTTCACCTGTCAACGGCAAACCCGTAGCCAGAGCAACTGAATGCTCATCCACTCTAAATTGGAGGTCGGCTACCTTAACCCTAGCATCAGCCAGCGACAAAGCAAATAACCTAGTCACCTCAGGATTTGAGTATGTAAACTTGTGAATGAATGGAAACCATCCGACTGCTTCAACCTTAGCTAAGAGTTTAGGGTTTCCATCAAGGATTTTCATGTCACTGGGTTCAACCCTAACCACTGGAGCCATAACTGCGAGCACAAATGCATGCAACTGCACATAAAAGAGATACCACAAATCGAAACACGACAGTAAACGGGAGAGCGAGCATTCAGGATGCAAACCAAGCAGAAAACACAAGCAATGAAACCCAACGCTCTCATAAACAAAATGCGCCACGAGCAAACCCAGACAAGACCCCTGTAAACCTGGCATGGGCGAAGAAGAATGATCACGCAGAGAGGCAATCAAAATAATAGAAAGTGACGGCGAAGACTCCAGACTAGACTCGTTTTGCCATAATTTATCCGACACAATCGACATACAACCACACCTTAAATGAATCACAGGTGTTCAACTAGTAGGTAGCCATGATGCTGAGCACATACTTGTAAATTAATGTCATTTATAGAGCTACGTACGAGTGTAATGATACCATATCAATCTGCAATCAAGTGGATCAGATAGTGACATGAATCGAAACAACCAGAGGGAATGAACCTTGGGGTTTAACATCGACCTTACCCTATGTTGATTTAAATCTTCGAAGGTGGCGAGCATATGACACAACATAAACCATCAAACCAACACCAAACCTTCGTGATATGAGGCATACTATAAAAATCGAAATTAAACACTTATGGTAAGATCAAGTATGGTTCAGAGTTTAAAGGAAGAACTTAGGATAAGGCACCCCTGCACAAAATATTTAGCCTTTGATGTCCTAGGACCTTGTCAAATTTACAATTAACCAATAAAACATATGAATTGCCGATTATTCAAATGAGGACTTATGGTGAGAGGCATAAAAACACAAAGCTTATCCCTTGATTTGAAAAGGTAAACCTATTGAAGATAATGATTTTAATGTAGTGATTTTTGTCAACTAACCATAGTTCACAAAGGTTGTAAAAAACATAGAATTTCATTGTTTCAGTAGCTCATGGAACATCACCCTTTCAGTAGCTGCCGATCTTTTAGATTTGAAATAAGAAATTCAAATATTTCATCAAAACAAAACAAAATTTTGTTTGATGAAGTTTGTTTTTTTAAAGGCTGTTGGGTAGGGGCACAACACACAGGGAAGGTTACTGCAAAGAGCATGGAAGCTCTGAGAGATTTATGACCCTATTCCAAATATTCCAATGACTCTCAATTTTCCTAGAGCTTGTTAGCTCACAAAAAATTATACATAGACTAATAGCTCACAGATCCTGGTAATTCACTTTAACTCACAGAGCCCGATAGCTCAATTAAAGAAGAGCATGGAATCTATTTTCTTCTTTTTTTAATTCAAAGGAAAAGGGTATACTTTCCCCTTTATGCATGTTTTTTATTTTTATTTTCCTAGGCCCATTTCTTGGCTAGTAACTACCTTTCCCCATCTGGCCACTTATCCCTTGAGGGCTGAGTAAAATATTAAGAAATAACTTAAACAATTGATTTTTCACATGTCTGTCCCAATAATTTAACTTTTAATGTAAAAAGGTTTCTTAAAATATTTAAGAGCCTTATAACCAAGGGTGTCCCCCATGATCAAATCAAGAGTTTCATAACTCGTTTTCTGTTTAATCTTTGGTTGTATTAGGTTTATTTTTCTTAATATTTCATGTTTCATAAGTTTATATTCAATTCTTAAGTTATGGTCTTATTGAAACTTCCATATCTCATTACTTGCAATAACCTCAAATCATTGTTGATATAAATGACAAATTTAATACTTTTTCAAAAATAAACATTGAATACATGAAATATCATAATCATCACTGATTATAATCAATGTTCTAGAGCCTACCAGCTCCACATGAAACCAAACTTTTCATAATTCTGAACATACTTGGTGTTCCTTTTCCCACCAACTCAACACCATATCAACATGGTAATTCAATAATCTTGATGCTCCAAATATTACACTCTCAACATCAAGGCATGTTTATCTAAGTATTCCAGTACTTAATTAACAACATTACACATCCAATATGTTTAAACAACACATTATCACTATACACAACTTGATACTTCGAGTATCTATGCATGTACAAATCATTTCAAGAACTCTATGAATCAATTGTCATATCACAGATATGCCATATAAACTACTGATCATTCTAAAAAATGCTATAGTTACCATACTCAAGTACTACAATATAATTTTTCAAAACTTCTCTCAAAGTATATTCTCAACATATCAAGTTATCTAAACCGTCTTTTTCCATAAATGCAATTGTTCAATCACATGATAACATATTACTAACCTTTTATAATAACCAATGAATAATACTAATTCTAGATGTTACATTTTTCAGTAATATCTAATCGATGAGAGTTGAAATAGAGGAGAGTTGCAACAACTTGGAAGCATGTGTTATGCAACCAAGTCCCAGAATTAGCATAAAAAAGAGTAGAAATAGACCAAAAGAGAGTAATCCATGCCTTAATAATGAATAACAGAGATAAATAACAATCCTCTTCAAGGGAGAAACCTACTTACACAATGTACTTGTGTACCCAAGACATGACAATTACAATGATGACTAAAATGAGAATATCTTCTTCGTATATATAGGAGGCAAAGGTGTATAATAACAATTAATAGAGCCACTAATAGACCCAAGATGAAATAAATAATATTTAATGCACTACAATATAGGGGGGAGTGCTCTACACTATATGGGGTAACGTTCCATCATTAAGGGATTAACATTCCCCTCCCCTTCAAAAAGTGTTGTCCTTAACGCTGAAGTAGTTTTGGATGCTACTATATAAAGGACTCATCTTCCCATGTTGAATCTTCTGTGGGTAAGTTCTTCCATTTGATGAGATACTCTGGAATTGACTGATTTTGAAGCTATCTAGTTCTTATTCCTCATCAAGTTCTGGTAATATCGTTTGAACTGGTAGCTTGTAACCGATTACCTCATTCAAATAAGAAACATGGAAAATTGGATGGACTCACGAAGATATAGGTAGTTCCAATTTGTAGGCTATACTACCAATATTTTGTATTACTTTGTAGGAACCGTAGTATTTAGGTGCGAATTTATTATCCTTCTTGGTGTTATTGAGGGACATCTGTTTGTATGGTTGTAGTCTTAAAAACACCCAATCCCCAACATTAAAGCTTTATTCACCATGGCATTGATATTCTTGTTGTTTGATTCAATTTTGTGCTAGATTCAGGTTTTCCTTTAAGAGTTGAGGAACTTGTTGTTGGTGCTTCATCTGGTATTCCACTTCTTGAACCTTAGAGGAGTCTCTTATTGAATATGTTATGGGTGGTGGATGATAGCCATAAAGTACCATACATGGGGTAATTTTTGATTATGTATGGAAGGAACTGTTATACCACCATTCTACCAAGGGTAACCACTTGACCCATTGTGTTTGTTTATTAGCTGACAAACATCAAAGACACCCTTCCAAACATTTGTTTGCGATATCTTTTTTTCCATTAGATGGAGGATGATAAGATGAGGTATGAGCCAGTTGAGTACCCAAACAAGAAAATAATTTGGTCCAAAAGTTTCCAATGAAAATGGGATCCCTGTCACATATTATAATATTTGGAGTACCATGTAGTTTTTGGACTGTCTCCATAAAAGAATTGGCGACCGTGCTTGATTTGAAGGGGTGAGATAGTGCACATAAGTGTGCATATTTAGTAATTCTATCAACAACCACCATGGTGACACTCTTTCCTTCTTAATTTGGTAAATCTATGATAAAATTCATCAAGACCTCTTTCCACCTTTGGATTCGAATGGAAAGTTATTGTAGGAGACCTTGGGTCTTAATTGTTTCTACTTTATTTGGTTGGAAAACCAAACATTCAATCACAAAATTTGGAACATTAGTTTTAAGACCATCCCAAAAAAATTCTTTCTTTACCCTGTGGTAGGTTTTTAAGAAACCCGAGTGCCCTCGTATCGGTGAGGAGTAGAATTCAAAAAGTTCCTTTTGCTTGAGTTGGGAACTCTTACCAATATATAGGCTATCCTTGCACCACATCAATTCATCTTTCCACCTAAATGTATTTGAGGCACTGGGATCCTCCTGCAACTTTTGAAAGAATGTCCATATTCCTTCGACATTTTTCGATTCATCCCTTTATTTGGCTATCCAATATAGTTGGATTATTGAGATAACATATATTAATGCTTCAACATCCTCATCTTTCTTAGAGAGTGCATATGCGAAAACATTTTTCTTCCCCTTTTTGTAGATGATTTCAAAGTCATATCCCAACATCTTTGTCATCCATTTTTGTTGCTCTTCTGAAGATAGACTTTGTTCCAAGAAGTATTTAAGGATATCATGATCAATTTTAACCTTGAAGTGTCTCCCCATAAGGTAGGGATGCCATTGCTTCAAGGCATGTAGTATTCCCAACATTTCCTTCTCATAAATGAGATTTTTTAAGTTATTTCCCTTGATTGGATGACTTGTGAAGGAAATAGGTTGTCCTTCTTGCATTAGTACAACTCCAATTCCATTCCTGAAGCATCACATTCCACAATAAATTTTTTTGTGAAGTCTGGTTTCGCCAAAACAATAGCTTTACACATTTCCTCTTTGAGTTGTTGAAACACTTCAATTTCCTTTGGATCCCAAGAAAATGCATATTTCTCCAGTAATGTTGTTAGAAGAGCTTCTATTCTTCCACATTTCTGAACAAACTTGTGGTAGTACACTATCATACATAATAATCCTTGAATATTCTTTAGAGTTTTTGGAATCAACCAGTCCATCATGGCTTTAATTTTTGTAGGGTATACCTTGACACCTTCATGCGATAGAATATGACCCAATTACTCTACTTCCTTTATCCCAAAGAAACATTTTGAGGGTTTTGCATACAGTTATTTCTCCTTTAGTAGTTTTAATTCCCTATCAACATGTTGAAAATATTATTCCCAAGGCTTTCTAAAGATTAGTATATCATCAAAGAGTACCAGCACAAATTTTCTAAGGAAAGGCTTGAAACTAGAATTCATCAAACCTTGAAATGTGGAAGGAACATTTGTGATACCAAATGGCATGACCAAAAATTCATGGTGACATTCATGAGTTATTAATGTTGTTTTGGAGATGTCTTCATCCTTCATTCAAATCTTATGATACATGGAACGAAGATCCAACTTTGTGAAGAAAAATACTCCATGTATTTCGTGTAACAATTCATCAATGATAGGAATGGGACACTTTTATTTAATGGTGATATTATTGAGCTCTCTATAACCAGGACACGTATGCCATAATCCATGTAGCTTGGGTACCATTACCATTGGTGTAGAGTAAGAACTTTGGCTAGGCCTAATTATGCCAGCCTCTAACATTTCATCAACCATATGCTCAATTTCATTCTTTTGGCTATAGGGATATCTGTAAGGCCTGATGTTAGGAGGAAAAATGTCTAGAATTAAGTGGATAACATAATTAAAGTCTTGAATAGGTGGAATAAATTTTGGAATATCTTCAAATACCTTGGAATGTTTATTAATGGCCCTTTGCAGATCTGGAAAGATATGGAACTTTGAGGTTTGAACATCTAATGAGCATAATTTTTCAACTACACCTTGATGTCCCTTTTTCAACAAATTTGTCATACCATTAGAGATTATCACCTTGTTTGGTTTTCATGTGATACCTTTTAACTCATATTATTTTCCTTCCCATGAAAATTTCATGAATTTTTTTTGAAAATTAAAAGCCACTATTCCCAATGATTGTAACCATTGGACACCTAAGACAACATCAACCCCACCCATTGGGATAGAAATCATTGGAATGTCCAATACATATTCCCCCATAAAAAGATTGATATTATGGAATTTCCCTAAGTAATTTATAGTTCCTCCTTATGCAATCATAACTTGAAACTCTGGTGCTAGATATATAAATCAATTAAGAACTTTGGCTAATTTACAGTGAATGAAATTATGAGTACTACCAGAATCAATTAACATTGTTACCTTCTTCTTTTGATGTATCCTTCGATCTTGAGAGTTCAAGGAGTGCTAATTTCAACCAATTCATGACAAGATATGTTGGGAGTAATTTATTCTAAAGTATCCTCTTCTATTTCTTTTGAAGTCTCCTCTTCTTGAGATGCTTCCTCTTCTTTTGGTTCTTCCTCTTCACAATCTATGTAGAATAATTTCTTCTCACCGCACTTATGTCCCTTACTATACTTGGTGTCACAATTAAAGAATAATAATTTTTCTCTTCTTTCATCTAGTTGTTGGGGTGTCAACCTTTGTGGTGGTTTAGAATAAGGAACATTATTTTCTCTGTATGTGTTGGAGAAGGCCTTTCTAATCGTCATTGACATATTTTTACTTTCAACCTTCCTTTCCATCATGAAATCATTCTCTAGGGATGATGGTTAAAAGAGACAAACCTCATGTTGAATGTTATCTTTCAAGGTTAAAATAAAGAGATCTAACAAATTATCTTCTGAAATATTCTTCACTCTAAGACTTAGCTGCTGAAATTGCTAGATGTGCTCGGTAACTAGACCTTTTTGCTTGAGATTTACCAATTGGCTAAAGAAGGTGTTGTTATTTATATCCCCATAATGTGCAATCAATACTTTTGTGAATATATACCAAGATATAAAAGAGTCATTTTTACGCTCACAAGGCCATTGGTACCATACAATTTGATCAGGTTCTAAATATAAGGATGCAATAGTTACCTTTTGCAAAGTGGGCACCTGGTGTAGATCAAAGAATTGCTCCATCTGAAAAAAAAACACATGATTAAATCCTTGCCATCAAACTTTCTCATGTCAATCTTGAGGATAAATTAGTTGCTTGGACCTGAATTGAACCCATGATGTTGTAGTGAATCATTAAATTTTGAGGACTCCAGCTTCTTATTGTCCAATTGTTTTTCAATTTTTTCCAGAAGTGACTGGAATAAGTCATTTTTTTCCTTCTCATCCTCTTATTGAGTAGATAAATGAGGAATAAAGCTATTTTTTATATCCTTCATAAATTCCTTCAAGTATTGAAGATCTTATTTTTTAGCCATCCCTTTGAGATCCTCTTTATTAGCCATCTTATTTTCTAATTTAACTAAGTCATTAATTTTCACATTTCCTTTAATCATATCTTCCAACTTGGACACTATAAAAGATATGTCTTCCATTTCATCGTATGTCATGGATGAATCCTCTGAGGGTTTGAGTGGAGTGTGATTATTTCCACTTCCTTTCGGTGGTATTTTGAACAATAAATATATATCACACCCTATGGTTTAACACAAATATATTCTTCTACTCAAATATATTCAAATGCAAAATGATGCACCTTTTTCAAACCCTTATTAGAAGACTATTTTATGTCTGACTTGTAACTGAGGTAAAATTTGAATTTTGATTTATCTGCATGTGAAAATTTAGCCCGTGGTACTCGGATATGTCCTCTTTCCAATTCCACAGGTTTGAACTAATTTGGATGTTCCAAAAAAATGTTATTACAAATATCCCAAAGCTTCTTATTTTTATCCTATCTAGAAGAGCGAACTTGTAGATTATTCCATGTGTCCAATATCTCATTTCTGTAGTTAAAAAATATACCACATATACCTTGGTCTGTCTTCTTTGGATTCAACTAGTCTCACTAAATTTGGATCTCGGATGCCTAAGATATGACATTTTTCCCTAGGACACATGTTTTAGACTAGGATTTGGACTAGTAAAAAACCCTATATTCCTCCGCAATTATCTCCAAAACTGTAAGGTATCAAGATCTGAATTTCCTTCTGGAGTTATTTAGGCCTCTTTTAGAAGTGGGTTTTTAATCTATATCTATGAATACTTGTAGAAAAAAAATGTAGTGAAAATTACAAGATGACTCGTTTTGTAGAAGCCAGTTCCGAGGAAATAAATCTGATACCAAATGTTATGCCACCAAGTCCCATAAATAACATAAAAAATAGCAAAAATATACCAAAAGAGAGTAACCCGTGCCTTAATAATGAATACTAGAGATAAATAACAACCCTCTTTGATGGAGGAACCTCCTTACACAATGTACTGGTCTACCCAAGACAAGACAATATACAATGATGACTAAACTGAGAATATATCCTTCATATATATAGGAGACAAAGGTGTATAATAACAATTAATAGACCCACTGATAGACCCAATTCAACCTAAATAATACCACAATATATGTGGGTAATGCGCTACACTATATGGGGTAATGTGCCATCATTAAGGGCTTAACAACATGCATGTTGTGGGTGTGAGAGTGATTTCCCAAATGTGGGATATACTCAAAGCCTGAGTGTTGTAGATGATGGAGTCTGTAATAAATATTTTGGTGCATGAACTAAAAAAATTGTTGTATTAATTCCTCTTGATGAATGTGTGATGCAATTGTGGTTACCTGCCTATTTTCTATCTATTAGTCTATTTGTGTTTGGTTGTTGGTGTGAAAATTTTGTATCCCTTATGGAAACAAGTGTTCTAAGTCTAAGGATCTAAGCTAGCAGTGAATCATCACAATGATGAACAACAAAGATTATGCAAGAAATAGTTAAGAAGAATAATGAACACACATGAACATGAAAATCAATTATGTAAACCTCACTTTTCAATTAACGAATTGAATGGAATTACATAAATAATACATCTCCAAAGGATAAATTCAAATGAGCTCACATTTTGCAAGCTTTGAAATTACTAAATCTCCGTTTATGACAAAAGTGTCAACCCAACTAAGCAATCCTAGCACCCTTTGTTGCTTTCTTATCCATGAGAAAATATGTAAACTTATCTCATCTCATAAAAGCAGGAATAAAGAAGTAAATGCACCTTAAAAACAAAGTAAAACTAGGTTGTGGGGATGCAATAGTGGATAAACTATTTCAAGTGGATTTCAAGTGATCAAAACCATCACTAGGATGACAACCAATACTTGGAACGTTCTACTACACCCCTATGAACTTAATTAAAATTGTTTCTCCTACGGTATGGGTGGAATTAATATTCCAACTCCCCCCCTTAATATTAAGTTATGTGAAGGTAAAAATGAATCCAAAATTAGGGCCCAGGATACAAGGGATGATGGTCACCCTTTACATTATTCATCCATGTGAATTGAGGAAATAGGGAAGAAATCATGGGAATAAAATACTCCCTAAAAGATGGACAAGGAAGGATTTAAAACCAAGAAATGATTCTCCAAACTAAATGATGATGTCTAGAGGAATATTCTTCTTGGGAAGAACATGAATCTGTTATACTTAATCTGGAACATAAACAACTGCAGGATGGAGACTGAAACCAAGTAGAGAAACTGAGATCTAATGATGATATAGAATGTTAAGGTTCTATTTCAGACTTGAACTTTGAAACAACCAAGGTGCCAAGCCCAAAAGAGGATTGATGTGCTTGAGATAACTTAAACCAAAATTCATGAGAGTAGTCTCAAGCTAAAATGAAAGCTCTTGAAGCATCAACTGAGAGTTGTAATCAACTCTAAGAAAGTATGATGACTAGGAATTCAAACCAGTAGAGGTGTAATCAATTCTGAATGTGAGGAGCAATTGTCCAAGTGCAAGAATGAGGTCTACAAGAATCAAGTCTCCAAGTTCATTAGCACTTAGAGGAAGTGTGCAAGTGACCATGTAGGAAAAAGGAGGAGGCTTAGGATTAGGGAGAGTGAATTCAGAGACTGGCATAGGTTGATATATATTCTAGAATATATAAGGAAACATAAATTTCCACATCAGTAGACTCGTGGGAATAAGAGGAATCATCTTCTAGAGCATAAAATGGTAAATAATACTTAGCAATAGAAGTATGAAATGAGGACAATGAATTAAGATGTTCAGGATATTCAAGGGGTTTCTAAGAAAGGGTGCTAGGAATGAAGGAGGAGATGGATATGCACATGGGATCAAGTATGGTGAGTGGTGAGACACATTTGATACTTGATATAGCTTAGCTATCATCCATGGAAACATTTATTTTCACACCATCAACAAGTGAAGTATGTAGGGGGTGTGAATAAGTTGGCATATGGATCTCAAAATATACAATAGAAGACATATAGAACATTGAATGTTTGAATGAATCTTCAACAATGGAAGATCCATTAGTCACTTATTCTTCATTAACATAATTATAGGAAGATAAATCAATATCTTCAACTTCTAGATACATGGAATAATATGTCTCTTCAATATCTACTTTATGATATGCAAAGGAAGCATTCAAATCAAAGAGAAAACTTGTAACAAGAACAGTATGAGTTGATTATGTAACTCCTTCATCATGAACAAATTCATCAGATACTGTTGAGGCCAAGACATCTTGATAAAGAGAACATTTTGAGGTGCTAGGTACACTCTCCAAAGTGCTTGAATTATCCCCATTGTGATTGCCAAAATATCTATCCAATATTGTCTAGATATCCTTTGGGTATTTAGCAAAACCAATAAGATAGCGCATGCTTGGAGAAATACCCAGGAACACAACTCCAAAATCTCTATCATAGTAATTACGCCATCAATTTATCTCTTCATAAGACTCTTCACCAACTCCAATAGATATCTTATATAGATGTTATCTCTTAAGAGATGCAATCAAATTCAATTTCCACTCTGAAAAACTTATGAATGGAGTAAGAAGAGGAGATGCTACTTTTGGATCCATATTGAATTTGTACCCGCAAAATAAAAACTCCAATTGATTTGAATGGGGAATTAACTAATATCCACGAGCTCTGATAACATGTGAAAATTCTAAACCCTTGTTTTCAACAAGAATTATAAGGATAAGGATCTAATCTAGCATTGAATCCTCACAATGATGAAAAACAAAAATTATGCAAGAAATAATGAAGAAGAATAATGGACACACATGAAAATGAAACTGTACTATGTAAACCTCGCTTGTCAATTAATGAACTGAATGCGTTACATAAATAATACATCTCCAGAGGAGAAATTTGAATGAGATCACACTGGGCAAGCCTAGAAGATACTAAATATCTATCTATGACAAAAATATCAACCCAACTGAGAAATCCTAGTTACCTTGGTTGAAAAAATTTGTAAAGTTGTCTTATCTCATTAAAGAAATAATATAGCAGTAAATGCACTTTAACTAAGGAAAACAGAGTAAAAAAAGGTTGTGGGGCTGCACCATTGGATAAACTATGTCAAGTGGTCAAATTAGTTAATAGGATGATAACTAATACTTTTGACGATTATACTAAACCCATAAGAACATAATTCTTTTTTTTTATCCAATAGTCTTTATGGGATTAATATTCCAACAATATGTTGTGCATTCTAAATTGCGGTTATGGGATACATCACTCTCTATACTTGAGACTACTTTACAATGTTTATTGTTTACTTGGTATTATAACTTTACCAAAACAAAAATTTAGCTATGTAGATTATAATGGTTGTTTAAGTTTTGATAATATTTAAAATCAATTTAATTGTAATTAATTAATAGTTAATCAATTAAAAAACACTTTTTTATTTTAAAAAAATTAATAAATTATATTTAACAAATGGTATCTTTATAATTAAGATTTTTATCTCTAACTTGTTACAATGAAAGAAGATTTCAAAACCATACTTTGAACGTCCATCAAAATATTCAAGACCATTTAATGAAAATATAAACAATATAAGTTTAATAACTACTAAAAATATTGAATATAAAATTGAAAATGAAATTCCAAAACAAAACAAGAACATGTACTCAATAATTCACAAATAGCCATAAAATGATTAGGAGTGAAGTGATTAAAGAAATATAAACAATATTATATTTGTTTCCATATTTATTTAGACCTTGTAACATGATTGGATTGTGTTGGAATATATATTATTATAGATTCATATTCGGTATAGATTTATAAAGTATTCATAAAAATAACATTGTTTAGAGTGAATTTAATTTTTTATGTTTATAAAATGTAACTCATCTAGAACTGAAAAATAAATATTTTTATTTATTTGAGAAAAAAATTATGTTTAAAATTATTGTAAAGATTTTATGACCAAGTTGGTAAGGATGACTGTAATTGAATATTTATTTTATTTAAATAATTAAATGGAGAGACACCTATCCAAAGGAGACCATTGAAAAAGTGTTTAGTGACCCACTAGGAGGAATGAGCAGCTGTATAAGGATAAATGACAAGTTGCAGCACTGACATTTCACTTTCTGGCTGTTGTAGGAAGCAAAGTCCCTAAAATTGTGGTCATGTTCCCTCGGAGGGGGAACTGAGTAGGTGGCTTATTTAATTTGAAAACTGACCCAAAGACCTAGGCAATCTTATAAATAGCATCGAATTGAGTAGGAGGCTCACTACATTCTATTTCCAAGTGAATGACCCATGTGATTTCTGCAAACTTAAAAGTCACGTACACAAGGAATTCGATGAGGGGATAGCTAAAGTGAAATTGATGAGTTAAGTTTTCTATTGAGTGCTAAGTTTCAGAGAGTTTTGTGTGGGCTGATATACAACATCTTCGCCCTAGTGGTTCAGTAAACATGCTCGGGGGTCCTAAGCAAGTAATATTGGATGCTTCAGGAGACGGTTGGGAGGAACAAACTCCTTTGGGTGTTTGTCCTCCCTTTGCATCTTATCTAGGTTCTAAGTTATTTTATTTACTATTTGTGATTTTATTATAAATATGTATCTATAATTTTATGAATGATGATGGATTTATAGGTTAGAACAAGTTAAAAGGATCCTCATTCTTTTTTATTGTTTATACCTTGGTTTTACAAAACTTAATGGAACTATATTTTAATAAAATTTCTTTATCAATAGATATTTATTCCTATGAAGTTATTTCCATTATTTATTTACTTTTATCGTCCTATGTTAGTTGAAGGAATGTTAGGATTAGAGTAAGGAAAACCTCCTTACAGTCGAAGGCTTAAATTATAGGCTAGGGTTTAAAAGAATAAAACAAACGTTACACATAAATCCCTTCGACTTCACTAGGTTAATTATCAAGATCCCATAGTTTCCACTTATTTATTTAATAAATAAAATACTTGTAATTTTAGGATGTACTTAGTCTCTACTGATTGACAGGAAGGATCATACAAAGTATATTTCCTTATATAACTAATTTTCATAGCAATACGATAATATAGATGAATGACTTAAATTAAAACTACAACACGAAATTGAACTAAATAGTCCCTCTTTTAAGCTAGGGTTTTAAAGAAAATATATAAAAAATTCCATAACTACACTTTATCAAAGTTAATATAGTTTAGTAATCAATAGTTCAAGATATCAACACCCTTTGAGCCATTTTGCAGCCAAAACAAAAGTCTAAAACCACATACAGGAAAAAGGCTGTAAACAATAAATTAAACCATTCATCGATTTCTTCACAGCACAGTGGAAACGTTTATTAGAAATTCTAAATACCTTAGAGCAACAAAATAGAGATAGAAAACTCAAAGGGAAATTTTGCCATAGGAAAAACAACCTCTTCAAACCGATTTCCTATTACAGTCAATGAAAAGGTAACTTAAACAAACAGTAAAATTCTAAAACCGCATAGTGTCATATACTAAACAATTTTTCAAGATTATAGTGGCCTCACGACCCTAATATCGTATTTAACAAGCATAGTATTGGACTCACAAACTAAACCTTATAAAGTTTAAAATAAAAACTACTGCAAAAACCGAGAGGTACTAGAGAATGAAAACGACCTTCCGGCCTTTAAAATTTTTAATAGAACAACAAAAATAAAGTTATGAAATTGATACATCACATATGAATCAATATGGATGTATAAACATAAAATTCCTCACAGGTCCCTTTAAAATTAAATCATTACATTTACAGTCATGGGAAGGAAGTTCGCAAGTTCACAAAACCTCAGTAGTGCGGGTTTTTCCATCAGTAAAAACATGTAGAATACAAGACTCTGTAAAAGAGTTCAAACTCCAAAACAAAACATTGTAGTGTATAACAAAAACCATTCATCAACACCACGGTCTAAGGAAGGAGTATTTTTTTTAAAGACAACCATATAATGCCTAAGGACGAACTATCAGAAGTTACCATTGTCCAAATAAAGAGAAACGTGGAAATGGAACTTTAGTCCATGAAACATAGAGCCATGGGGTCACCAAGTTCAAGCTAAAAAATGAGAGGAGCACGAGTACAGGTCTTATCAGAGCAAATATTTTCTTTCATGAAGACTTTCCCTTAGTCATCGCAACCACCATGGTCGAAGATCCTACACACAAATGTTTTTACAGAGGTCAATATAAATATATGGAAGAGTGAAGTAACATCGACAACAAAGGTGATTACAAACTGAATATTTGCGTACCTCTTTTAAATCATCAATGACAACGAAGACGCTCCAACACACACACATTCTACAGATCCAAACTCAAGATGAAAAATAGTAGTATAAGTTTGATTTACAGACCTGACACTAAAAGATTCATGAGATGAAGAACGACCAAGGGCAGGCATTACAACGCCAAATACCTGCAAGCCACATTTTGAAGTCAGTTCTTTTTATAAAAAATAGAAGAAGAGAATTATTCATTCCAAACAAACTGAACTTGCCTTCAGTTTATGCACAAAGGTGTCATTATCCACGACAAGAATGTCACTACTGGTAGCACAACACTAGTGAAACCCCAAACAAATCGTTAAACTTCTAAGTGAGGTTGAGGGCCAAGAGTCTCGGCTCCTCCACGAGTTTTTTCACACAGTAAAGACCAAGCAAAATGAAAGATCGAATAACACAGAGTTAGGAAAAAAAATTGAAGGTTACAAAAAGATACCTTTTGCGATCCAGCTGGAAACCATAGATACGACACATGGCCTCATAAATGCCACTAAATGTTACAAGAAAAAAACCCATTCTCTATGGTCCTAAAACCATCTTTTGGATGTGTAGATTTTTATTTCTCATACTAAGGAAGAATATATTGGTTCTTAATAATATACTTATGGTCATATGGTTGAAAAGTATAATTATGGTTTTCTTAAGGCTAGACCACTTTGTGAAGTTTTCCCTAGTAAGCCATAACCTATTTTTTAAGCACCTGCAAGGAATAAAAAATTTTATGCATTAGATTCAAGCTAAGTAAGACCTTGAACCCTTCCTCTTAAGTTTAACAGTTAAGCCCAAGCTTAACCAACAATTACATAAGAAACGTAACTATTGTAAATTGTTTATGACATTCTTTCGTGTTTTGAAAACAAGTAACAAATTTTAGCTTACGATAAGTTGCACTTTAGTATTGTCACATGAGATTCAATTTATTACCCGTAAATAAAAAAAAACTAAGCACAAGTTAAAGTTTAGTACGCATCATTTACTTATGATTTATAGTTAGGTCTCCACTTATAAGTTATTTTTTTATTTTACAAAAACTTGAAGATGTTACATGTGGTAACAGAGTGATTTCCAAACACTAGCATGATTGGCTCACTCGCATGCAAACAAGAAACAAAATATAATGATCATGTTCTGAAATTATTTCTGCATAGAAATATAAAATTATACTTTGCAGGAAATGGAAGGAGTTGAAGCATCTGCTGAAAATGGATCCCATCACAATAATCTAGATAATATTTATGTGGAATTAAATAATCAACCTTTAGAGTTACTTCAAACAATGAAAGAGTTGAAATATGAACTACAAACTGTGAAAGTAGATAATGAAATAATTTTAGAACTAAATCATATTTTACTAGACAAAATACACAACAAAGGTAAAGATAAAAGAAGTGAGTATGAAACTGATTCTGGAATAGTATCATACAAACACAAGAGTAATAAATATAAATTTTCTGATAGTGAATCTTATTCAAGAGTTAAAGTAAGGTCACATAGAGGAAGGTATAAATACACAAGTGAAAGTAATGAAAGAGGCCGTAGCCCTAGAAAGAGATCTCAAGAGAATTAAAAAAAAATAAAACCTCCCATGTTTAAGCGGGAAGTGGAAAAGGGTGAAGAAGACGAGGCTTGGTTATCAAGGATGAAAAGTACTTTCAGATTTATAACTACTCGGATAAAGTGAAATCCTGGATGGCTATCTACAACCTAACCGAAAAAGATGAAATATGGTGGCAAAACATAAAAAGAGTAAAAAACCGTAAGGAAAAGTATTTAAACTGGATAGTCTGTAAAAAATACTTTAAAAGAAATTTTTTATCTGGACAGTATTATGAAGAAAGATATAAAGATTTTTATGGACATAAACTAGGTTGAATGTCAATGAAAGCGTTAAGTAGTAAATTTTTAAGTTTACTAAGATATGTACCATATATAATTGACAAAAAGCCTAAAATACAACATTTTCTAAACTATTTTCCTACTAGCTTCAAGGACAAAATTGAATTTGATAATGTAATGTCCCCAGTTTCGACCCCGTTTGCATGATGTATATAATGTAATTAATCATGGTGAGGAGCTAACGGCAAAATCCCCACCATCGATTTGGTTGTGTATGTTCCGGCAATGGGAATAGTTGCCGGTGGTATCTCGTGCTATTCGGCACATTATAATTTGGCATCATGTAAACACCCACATCAATTAAAATAAACCACAACCAGCTATGGCAGTGCAACGTTGAATGAAAAGGGAATGGTTCCAAAGGATAAGGGGTGGGGGATGTCAAACCTTGGGTTATGGAGGAAAAACCCATGTTTTATTACCTTGTTGTCTCACCACCTTTGTTGTTTTGTTACCTTGTTGATTTTCCATCTTCCCTTGTTAACCTCTTTAATGCTTCAGCTGGTGGTTGGGGGAGTTATTGCTGAAGTGGTGGTGGTTGTGGAAGGCTGTCAGCCTTACCCACTTGCTCACTCCACCCACGTCTGCCCATTCTTCTCTCTCACGCACTCTTCCCTGGCCAGTTCACTCTCACCACGATTTTGGGTCTGTTGGCTCCTCACGCACAGGTTTTGGGGGCATTTTTGGTCTCACGCAGGTTTTCTTCCTCTCCCCCACGAGTTGCTGAGCACCCATGAACTGCAAATTCGCATCCTTCCTGTTAGTGGTGCATCCACGGGCAAAAATGGAGCCGTTTTTCCTCACGCAGGGCCTCCATTGTCTGTTCTTTTCCTTGCTGGGTCGGATTGTTTACCCACGCACAGGTATTCTTCTGGTTGGGGCGTTCTTTCCATGTGAGAGCCGTGCTCACTGTTTTGTTTGGGGCTGTTGTTTCCCCACGTTTTGCTGGCCGTGGTTTTAACCCACGTATTGGGTTGCTGTTGTTTTCACCCACGTTTTGTGGGCTGGGGTGCTCAAATTCGTTTTGGGTCACCGTTGATTCCCAATATGTTGGCTGGGTCTCCCTGTTCTAGGACTGTGCATAGTTGCTGTCAATTTTGTTGTGAAATTGGGCCGCTGTTGTTTCCCTGGTTTGGGATGTAGTGGTTGAGTTGTTTTGGCCACGTTAGGGCCAAGAACAACTCCGTGTCGTCCATGGGACTTGAGCTGTGGTCATCCATTGTTTGGGGCTGTCCCTGGTTGTTTTGCCTTCTTCACAGAGCTGTGAGGGGTTGATATGGCTGCTGGTATGTAGTGGTTGTCCCTTGGACTGTGCTGGTTTGGCTTGTTTGTTGACAGCCTATGAAACCCAGCTGTGATTGGTTTGTTGTTTATGTCCCCTTGGCTATGTATAAGCCTGCAATTGACCCTTATTCCGGAGGAATCATGCCCAGCTCGGGGGTGGCAGCGTTGCTGAGAGATTGATGAGCAAGCTGGCCTATGGTTGGGTGGAACGTTGCAGCGACGTAGCTGGTTGCGGGTGAATTCTTCATCGAAAGATAAGTACTGCTATTACTTCACCTCTGCAATTTACAATGATGTTAAATGCTAGTTTATGAATATGTGTGCTTCCGCGGTATGATCGAAGATAAATGCATCTGTGTATGCTTAATTCCAGCATTGATTACATTTGTTTATGTTCATGGGGCGATTTTCTCGGTCTGTGTTGGTGTTGTGTCGCATCCTCCTTGCCGGTTGAGGGATGGGGACGTGACATATAATCCTAAGATCCTTGAAGAGGCAACGAGAAAAGCTAACTTCGGTTACGAATAAAGTAAAAAGAGAGAAAACATGCCTAACTGGAAGAATAAGAGAGCAAGTAACTTTGATAAAAAAACGAAAAAGTTTTAAGCCTAATACAAGTTTCAGAAATAATTCTTGGAATTTCTCTAAGAATAATTTATCAAGGAAATTTTTTTAAAAGTCAAACACGACAAAGTATTACAGCACCAAAAGGCAGAGATATGCCTAATAATTATGTTAAAAATAATGAACATAATGAACCTATAAAGTGCTGGGAATGTCAAGGACTGCATTATGCAAAGTATTTTTTGAACAGAAAAGGGAAATTCAACAATATACATACAATCCAGGAGGAAGAAACGGTTGGAGATGTAGCGAATGAAATGCCTAGAATCAATGCAGCCTTGGAGAATCGACAGGATGATCATCAGACCTCCATGGTGGAAGTATAAGGTATGATGCAAAACCAGTCTATTTCTATTATGATTGACTCGGTTGCTATTTTAAGCTATGTATCACCTAGAATCATAGAAAAATGCAAGTTATCTATGAAAAAGTTGAAAAGTATTGGTTGGTTCAATTAGCTACAGGAACCAAAAGAAAAGTAGTTATTTATGTTGAAAGTCATGAAATGCTTACGAGTTAGTTTAAAACCCAAGTAAAGTTAAATGATGTTAGGGTCTTATGATGTTTTAATAGGTATGGATTGGCTAAAAAGACATCAAGTAGTTTTAAAATGTTTTTAAAAAACATTTACTTGTTTAAATGACAAAGGAGAAAGAATTACAGTCAAAGGGATACCTAGGAAATTTTTTGTTAGACAAATCTCATCATTACAAATGAAAAATGCTGTAAGGAAAGGTTGTAAAGTTTTTGCTGTACATGTAATAAACAATGAACACATGGATAAAGAATATAAACTAAAATTTGATGATATTCCAATCTTACAAGGTTTCTCTGATGTTTTCTCGGAAGAAATTCTAGGACTACCTCCAAAGAGAGATCTGGATTTTATATGCGATTGAATTAGTACCAGAAGTTGTAACTAATTCAAAGGCTCCTTATCGAATGAACAATTTATAAATTCATAAATTAAAATTACAACTAAAAGAAGCGATAGACAAAAATTATGTCATACCAAGTATATCCCCTTGGGGAGCACCTATCTTAGTCTTTAAAAATAAAGGCGGTAAATTACATCTATGTATAGACTACCATCAATTGAGCAAAATGACAATTTAAAATAGACATCATTTTCCCCGCATTGATGATCTGTTTGATAAGATACATGAAGAGACAATATTTTCAAAAATAGACTTGAGATCTTGGTATCATCAACTCATAATTAAAGACAAAGATATTTTTAAAACTTCTTTCAGAACCCAATACGAGAACTATGAGTTTGTGTTTATACCCTTTGGGATAACAAACGCTCCAACAACTTTTATTTGTTTAATGAACAATGTCTTAAGTAAATACTTAGATAAATTTGTAGTCATCTTCATAGAGGACATATTAATTTATTCGAAAACAAAAGAAGAACATGATGAACACTTGTAGATAATACTACAGGTTCTAAGAGAACATAAAATACATGCTAAATTCAGTAATTGCGAATTTATAAAGATACGATACAATATCTAGGTCACGTGATATCCAAGGAAGGAATACCAGTGGACCTGGATAAAATAAAAACAATAATTAAATGGCATGTTCCCAAAGATGTTAATGATGTATGATCATTCATGGGAATAACGATTTATTACAAGAAATTCATAGAAGGATTTTCAAATATCGTGAATCCTATAACATCTTTGTAGAAAAAGGGAAAACGATTCGTATAGCATCAAAATCGTGAATAAAGATTTAATAAATTAAAATAATTGTAAACTAATGCACCTATACTAAAAAAATAGATCCAAACAAATATTTCGACGTATGCACGGATGCATGCAATGAAGTTTTGGGTGGAATATTAACACAAGAAGGTCACGTAATCACTTATGAATCAAGGAAGCTAAAAACACATGAAAATAATTATGCAACTTATGATTTAGAGCTGGCTTCTGTAATTCATGCTCTAAAAATGTGTGGCCATCATCTAATTAATAAAATATTTCTACTAATGTCTGATAACATAAGCTTAAAATATTTGTTTGATCAAGAAAATATGAATGCAAGGAAAGCTAGATGGTTAGCCTTCCTTAGCGAATACGATTTTGAGATCAAACACATCAAAGGAAAGGAAAACAAAGTGGCTGACGCCTTAAGAACAAATGCAATAACGAATTTTATAGCTCCTATTAATAGTTACAAAACCGAATTGGATGATAAATTAGAGGAAGGAATAACCTTTGGACAAGGAATACCAGAATCTAAGAGAAAAAAATAACCAATAATGAATCTGGGAATGTAAAAACCTATTACATTTTAAATGAGAAAGGATTAATGCCGTATAAAAACAGACTTTATGTACCTAACATACCGGAAATTAAATTGCTGATTTTAAATGAAGTACATAAAATTCCTTATTCCGGACATCTAGGGTATCAAAAGATGGTAACAATGCTAAGAAAAGAGTATTTTTGGCCTAATATGAAGAAGGAAGTTGTTGAATATATAGTTAGGTGTATAGAATGTCAATAAGTTAAAGGTGAACATCAACACCCAACAAGTCTTTTGCAACCCTTGCCAATTCCAAATTGGAAATGAGAAGTTATCAGTCTTGATTTTATAAGTGGATTGCCTAAAAATAAAAAACAAAATGATTCTATAATGGTAGTGGTAGACAAACTAAACAAGGCAGTACAATTTATACCTATTAAAAAAACTCAAAAGGCTGCTAACATGGCAGACATTTTTATGAAAGAATTTTTTTAGTTGTATGAAATTCTGAAGGTAATAATTTCTGACAGGGATCCTAAGTTTACTGGTAATTTTTGGAAGTCATTGTTTAAAGGACTATGTACTAAATTTAATTTCAGTACAACTGATCATCCGCAAACGAATGTACAAACAAAAATATTCAATCAAGTACTAGAAGACATGTTACGAATGTATGTTAGAGACTGTCCCAAGAAATGGGAAGATTATTTGCACTTAGTTGAATTTGTGAATAATAATCATTATGAAGCTTCAGCTATATGTAGTACTTTTGAAATATTATATGGTAGAAAATGTAATACTCCAATTACATGGAGTAATCCAGTTGACATATTGATGTTAGGACCTGAATTGTTAAAAGAACTGAAAATAACAGTGAAATAGGTACAAAGCAATTTAAAAAATGCTTGGGACAAACAAAAGATTCATGCAGACCTTAAAAGAACTCATAAATAATTCAAAGTAGGGTAGCATGTATTTGTCGTAGGTAAAACCTCGAAAGAGCTCCTTTAAGTTGGGGATATGTGCTAAATTAGCACCCAGGTATTGTGGACCATTCAAAATATTGGCAGGTATTGTGGACCATTCAAAATATTGGCAAGAGTTGGGCCAGTGGCATATCAATTAGCTTTTCCACCTAATCTTAGAATACATAATGTCTTTCATATTCTATATTGAAAAAGTATGTGCACGATGCTACTCATGTGATCGACTGGAATTTTAGCGAGTTAGAACCCGAAGGATATTTCCAGGTGGAACCGGACTGTATTCTCAACAAGAGAGAAAGTTTTATCCGGAGTCGCACCATTGGACAGGCAAAGGTGCAATAGAAATACCTTAGTCCAGATGAAGCAACTTGGGAATTAGAAGCCCATATGTGGGAGCCATATCCAACTCTGTTCCAGGAATACTCCGAATAAACTTATGCAATGTTGAGGATGATGTTGAACTTAAGGGGGGGAGTTTGTAACCCACCTAGAACTGAAAAATAAATATTTTTATTTATTTGAGAAAACAATTATGTTAAAAATTATTGTAAAGTTTTTATGAACAAGTTGGTCAAGGATGACTGTAATTCAATTTTTATTTTATTTAAATAATTAAATGGAGAGACACCTATCTAAAGGAGACTATTGAAAGTGTTCACTAACCAACTAGGAGGAATGACCAGTTGTAGAAGCACTAGCATTTCACTTTCTAGCCATTGTAGAAAGCAAAATCCCTAAAATTGTGGCCATGTTCCCTAAGAGGGGGAACTGAGCAGGTGGCTCATTTAATTTGAAAACTGACCCAAAGATCTAGGAAATCTTACAAATACCATTGATTTGAGCAGGAGGCTCACTACATTCTATGTCCAAGTGAATGAACCTTGTTATTGCTGCAAACTAAAAAGTCAAGAACAAAAGGAATTCGATGAGGGGATAACTAAAGTGAAATTGTTAAAGTTAAGTTTTCTATTGAGTGCTAAGTTTTAGAGAGTTTTGTATGGTCTGATACATAGCATCTTCGTCCTAGTGGTTCAGTGAATAGGCTTAGGGTTCCTAAGAAAGTAATCTTGGCTGCTTTAGGAGACGATTGGGAGGAATAGTCTCCTTTGGGTGTTTGTCCCCCTTCTGCATCTTATCCAGGTTCTAAGTTTTTTTATTTACTATCTGTGATTTTATTATAAATATGCATCTGAAAGTTTATGAATGATGGTGGATTTCAAAGTTAGAACAAGTTAAAAGGATCCTCATTCTATTTTATTGTTTATACCTTGGTTTTACAGAAATTAATGGAACTATATTTTAATAAAATTGCTTTATCAATAGATATTTATTCCTATGAAGTTATTTATATTATTTATTTACTTTTCTCGTTCTCTGTTAGTTAAAGGAATGTTAGGATTAGAGTAAGGAAAACCTCCTTACAGCTGAAAGGATTAGATTATAGGCTAGGGTTTAAAAGAATAAAACAAACTTTACACAAAAATCCCTTCGACTTCACTAGGTTAATTGTCAAGAGCCCATAGTTTCCACTTCTTTATTTAATAAATAGAATACTTGTAATTTTAGGATGTACTTAGTCTCTGTTGATTGAAAGGAAGGATCATACATAGTATATTTCCTTATATAACTAATTTTCAGAGGAATAAGATAATATAGCCGAATGACTTAAATCAAAACTACAACACGGAATCTAACTAAACAATCCCTCTTTTAAGCTAGGGTTTTAAAGAAAATATATAAACGATTAAATAACTACACTTTATCAAAGTTAATATAGTTTAGTAATCAATAGGTCAAGATATCAACACTTGTCAAGCCATTTTGCAGCCAAAACAAAAGTCTAAAACTACATACAGGAAAAAGGATGTAAACAATCAATTAAACGATTCACTGATTTCTTCACAGCATGGTGGAAACTTTTATTAGAAATTATAAATACCTTAGAGAAACAAACTAGAGATCGAAAATCCAAAGGGAAAGTTTTCCATAGGAAAACATCCTCTTAGAACCGATTTCCTATTAGAGTCAACACACAAGTAACTTAAAACAAACAATAAAATTCTAAAAACACACAGTGGCATATTTTGAACGATTTTTCAAGATTATAGTGGGATCATGGCCCTTATATCTTATTTAACAAACTAAGTATTAGACTTATGACCTAAACCTTATAAAGTTTAAAATAAAAACTACCGCAAACCCCTAAAGGTACTGGAGAATGCAAACGACATTCTGACCTTAAAATATTTTAATAGAACAACAAAACTACAGTTCTGAAAACGATACATCACATATGAATCCATCTCGATGTATAAAGATAAAATCCCTCACGGGTCCCTTTAAAATTAAATAATTACATTTACATTCATGGGAAGGATGTTTGCAAGTTCACAAAACCCCAGTAGTGCAGGTTCTTCCATCAGTAAAAACATGTAGAATACAAGACTTTGTAAAAGACTTCAAACTCCAAAAAAAACATTGTAGTGTATAACAAAAACCATTCATCGACACCATAGTTGAAGGAAGGAGTATTTTTATTTTAAGACAACCATAGAATGCCTCACGTTGAACTATAAAAAATTACCATTGTACAAACAAAGAGAAACAAGGAAATGGGACTCCAGTCCATGAAATACAGAGCCATGGGGTCACCAAGTTCAAGCTACAAGGAGTGAGGAGCGCGTGTACAGGTCTTATCGGAGAAAATATTTGCTTTCATGAAGACTGACCCTCACTCATCATGGCCATCATGATCGAAGCTCCTGCAGACAAATTTTTTACAGAGGTCAATAAAAATATATGGAAGAGTGAAGTAACAACAACAACAAAGGTGAATATGAACCAAATATTTGCATACCTCTTTGAAATCGTTAATGGAAACGAAGACACTCTGAGACACACACACATAGTCTATAGATACAAACTCAAGATGCAAACAGGTAGTATAAGTTTGATTTACAGAACCGACACTACAAGCTTCGTGAGATGAAGAACCATTAAGGGTAGGCATTACAATGCCAAATACCTGCAGGGCCACATTTTGAAGTCAGTTATTTTTATAACAAATAGAAGAAGAGAATAAATTGTTCACACCCAACAAACTGAACTTACCTTCAGTTTATGCATAGAGGCGTCGTTAGCCATGACAAGAATGTCACCGCCGACAGTACAACACTAGTGAAACCCAAAACAAATCATTAAACTGCTAAGTGAGGTCAAGGGCCGAGAGTCTCGGCTCCTCCACGAGTTGTTTCACACAGTAAAGACCAATCAAAATGAAAGATAAAATAACGGATAGTTAGGAAAAAACCATGAAGGTTACAGAAAGACACCTTTTGCGATCTAGCTGGAAACCATATATACAACACATGGCCTCATAAATGGCACTAAATGCTACAAGAAAAAACTCCATCCTCTATAGTCTTAAAACCATCTTTTGGATGTGTAGATTTTTATTTCTCTTACTAAGGAAAAATATATTGGTGCTTAATCAGATACTTAGGGTAATAGGGTTGCAAAGCATAATTATGCTTTTATTAAGGCTAGGCCACTTTGTGAAGGCTTCCCTAGTAAGCCATAACCTCTTTTTCAAGCACCTACAAGGAATACACATTATTTCTGCGTTAGCTTCAAGCTAAGTAAGACCTTGAACCCTTCCTCTTAAGTTTAACAGTTAAACTAGAGCTTAACCAACAGTTACATCATAATGTAACTATTGTAATTTGTTTATGACATTCTTTCATGTTTTGACAACAAGTAACAAATTCGAGCTTACGACAAGTCGCACATTAGTATTGTCACATGAGATTCAATTTATTACCCGTAAATAATAAAACCTAAGCACACGTTAGAGTTTAGTACACATCATTTACTTATGATTTATAGTTAGGTCTCCACTTATAATTTTTTTTTATTTTACCAAAATTGAAGATGTTACATAAAATTTTAAGATTAAATAAATTACATCTTGAAAAATTTGATCTCTTTTAAAAAAATTAAGTGTTGAGAAAATTGATTTTAAAAAAAATGAACTGTTGAGAAATTTGATTTCTTTATGCTTAATATATGAAGTTATATAATTTTATTTTTTATTTTTTATTTTTTATTTAAAATTAAATAATAATTTTGTATGTTATGATAGTTTATTAAAAACAAGAATATGTAGAATTAGGATTAATATTTTTTGTTGTTATAATTTTTATATATTCATATTAAAGATGGATTTATCAAGAAAGAAAGGTCAATTTGTTTATTGTGTAAAAAATGCATATTTCAAAAAAAATTGATTTGGTGTTCACGGAAAGAATAGATTGTTAGTGAGTAAAAGTTAAGTGTACAAAGTGAAAAAACATAAGGAGGTACAAAAAGGTATTGAAGAGTCAAAGTTGAATCTCATAATATGAATGGTTAAGGAAGTTATATATATATATANAAGAAAAATAATATAAATTGAAAGGAAGTGAGAGCAAAATTTGTTACAAGTGTGAGAAAGGAAGTATACAAAATTTGGAAATCAATAATTTGAGTGATTTCAACTTAAAAATGTTTGCCAAAATTATGAATTACAATTTAAAGAATTAAGTTCAATACCATAGTAATAACATAAGAATGATACTTGTGAAAACCTATTGTCAAGGCATGCCCTTGCATATATAATAAATGGTTGAATGAGTCAATTAGTAAGCATATTATGTTGATTCTTGGTACTTTGAGATTATTTTATTATAGTTTTATAATATCCTTATCATATATACCAACGATTGAAGAATTAGGATTTATTATCTACAATTATTGCATAATACTATAATAATCCTTTGTGCGTTACTATGGAATACATTGACCATTTATTATTATGGCATACATTGACCATGAGAGTGGGATCACTAGGAAGTTGGATAATTTGTATAGTTAAATAAATTATCATGATCATGTAAGGGAATTGTGTTAAATACTTGATTTTTTTTTAAAAATGGAAACCATTTATTTGAAAATGAAAATCCCTTAATGAATCATTACGAAATTATGCTATGTATGATCATCAATTCTAAATGTTAATCATGTAAAACCAAATTGTTGGATAATAGATGAAATGGGGTAAAAATTAGAGACTATGACTCAAAATGGAGTTGATGTTAATAATGTAAAACCAAATTGTTGGATAATAGATGGAATGGGTTAA
The DNA here is from genome assembly GCA_001517045.1 of Pseudotsuga menziesii. NCBI lineage: Eukaryota > Viridiplantae > Streptophyta > Pinopsida > Pinales > Pinaceae > Pseudotsuga > Pseudotsuga menziesii. Next base: position 85,913 of record LPNX010423940.1, read on the forward strand.
AAATGAGATACTATGACTCATAATGGATTAGGATGTGAAGAAATGGATGAGAAGGAAGATTCCAAAATAAATTAGCTAAAAGAATCCCAAATTTATAAAAAAAGAGAGAGGTTTTGATTAAAATTAGATGGTCTCACATAGCCTTAAAAATTCCATTGAGACCTCCATATAAATGACAATATTTTCTTAAGTTAGAATATATTTAATATATTAAATATTGACCAAAGTATCATGCTAAATTTAGCAAAGATATATGATCATCAGGAGGGATTGAACCTTATCGTGAAAGAAGGATAAATGAGGAAGAAGAATTTCAGTGTTAAAATGATCAAACGATCATGGTGAAATTATTCAGACAAAACATTTGAGAACATAACCATAATTTCATAATCATTAACTTGTATGTAAGAAAACCATGATACAATGAAGAGAATTCGAATTCACTAGGTGTGATTCAAATTCCATGACTTGGATTGACTCTAGAGATCACTAACTATGGAAAAATCACCACTAGAGATTCACTAGTGTGACTCAAGACAACTAAATCAGTTCAAAATTAGTTAACTGATCAACGAAGGTGAGTAAAGGCACCTAACCTCCTTAAATCATGCAAATGTGGAGCTAGGATAACTGAAGATGAACTATTTGATGCCCATCGGAGCATAAATCAACACAGACAAGGGTGAACTAATGGTGGGACTCCCATGACTCAGTGTGGGTTCCTAAATTATAGAGATTGGCCTCTAGATCTCCTACACTCATGACGAATGGAACATCAAGTGGTAGGTGGTACCCAGATGAGTTTCCCATGGCACTGTTTAAGTGAAAACACACTCCTAAGCTAGGAAAATGACATCTAGACTATGTTGGACAAGGGAGGATTATAATATTCCTAACACCCTCCCTTAATCCAAACTTGGAAAACCTGGGCCTTGGAAACTGAGACCAAAGGTCACCCATACAATCTAATGTAAAAACGTATCTTCTAAATAAACTGAGGAAAAGGGGAAAATCTCATGGGAAACACCCCCCTCTCAAAATGAATAGTGAAAACCAGGAAAAACTTAATCAAATCTTCACACGAAGAAGAGATTTGAGATAAAAAAATATATGTTCAATGAATTATTTTTTGAATATGTCTCCAATATTCTCCTCTGTAGGGAAGTAATGCATTATGATAGCCTTACTGTGCATAGTTCCCGAATGTAGTGCATATGGAATTCAATGTGTTTGGTTTGATGCTTCTTTAATGGATCATTGGAAATTTTAATTTATTTTTTATTATCACAAAAAGTGTATACTGAAGGAGAAGCATGAATTCTAAACTCCATCAAAACCCCATGTAGCCAAACTACCTGAATAAAATCCCGTTGATACTCTGCTTCTGCTTAAGAGAGAGAAAGAGTTTCATTCTTCTTGCTTGACCAACAAATTGGTTCATATCCCAACATAAATAAAAATGCCGAAGTAAATTTTATGTCAGTACTATCTGCAACCAAGCATGAATAAAAAAAATCAGATCTAGCTAAGCACCAACATAATAGTGAATCCAAAACTCTCTCGCACCTTGCACATAATGCAAGCTGCACTTCACTACCTTCCAATGCATCTCATGTGGATCCTGCATGAACCTATAAACAACACTCACAAAATAAGAAAAGTTTGGTCTCGAATGGATTAGGTACAATAGGCTACCAATCAATTGTCTATAGAGAGTACTATCAACCAAGGGTTTACAGCCACCTTATTCAAATATGATTTTGTTAGCACTCCATTTGAAACTGTCGAGTTATGGGCTTGGAAGGATTCGAAAAGGGTCCTGTTCAATGAATAATTATACAAACACCCCTCAGGTTATCCAATTGAAAGATTATGTCAGCTAAGATTGTCATATGGAAAAGAGATCTCGATATACGAAGATAGATCCTTCCAAAGGTCAAGACATGTAGCAGTGAAAATGAGATAAAGGGGCGTCGTAGATTAATGATCCAGATTCACAATGGAAAATATCAATGATGGAGCATGGATCCACAGGCCGAAGAGGCAAGGAAATATTTAACTTTGGTATTCGTGATGCTTGTTAAAGGGGATAAATGATGAAAGGCTAAGATCAAGGTGAAGCCCGATCGACGGTCTGAGGCGATTCCCCTGGGAAAATATGTACGGAAGAAAGATCTTTTCTGAATCACAAAATGGATTAAAGGATAGAGATATTTGATGGTGGAGACAAGAGTATGAGAAAATCTATGGCCATATAATATTTTGCGATCTGAACTAGCTCGGATAAAGTCGCGATTCCAAATTGTGAAAAGTGGTACTCATTGCAAAGATCAACGGTCATGACGAATGGTCAGGATTGATCAATGGATGTGGAGGATTTCGTAACTTAAAAGTGCTCTCTCGATTAGACAAGGGAATATTGTCCAAATGTAATGTGCACACAATCAGACGGTTCTGATGAAGGCTGAGCATGAATCATCGACTGAAGTTTAAAGAAACATGGACAACGGATGTGAAATGTGCCCAAATCGAAGGGTTGAGAAGGTCTCAATATTGTAGGTATCACATCCATGACAAATATGATAGTAGAGGAGACATTCCAACGTGTGATTTGCATCCCGACATATTAATTGATTCTTCGGATGCCATTTGTAGCATGCGTACAGGAGAAATCATCCCTGTGGCAGAGTCATATCACCTAAAGATAGGAATACTCCATGTGGTTTGGCATGCGGAAGTAAGAGAGTAACTGAAAAATATGCTGTTCACTTGGGGCAAGGAAAGCGTGATGGGGGAGACAATTTTGTTTCCTATGTCACATGAGCAAGGGAGTGTGAGAACGTCCACTCCATGTGCTTTGCAACACGGGGTCGACTACACAGGGTGACACCTGAAAATATTTCCCGCAGCAAATAGTAAGGTGCCGCAGCTGATGAAGCGACCTAACTAGATCTCTAGCAGGTAAAATATCACTCGACTCATGCCCTCACACATGTCAGCACCAAGACACTCGATGATGGAATGTGTAAGAATGTTGACCGGTCATTGCAGAGTCCAGTCTCTTAGTCCTATATATAACACCATCTTCCAAAGCCTTTGTAATATAGGGAATGAGCTAGCAAACTTTTAGAGCCATAGGTTTCATTTTGTTGCGAGTCCATAGAAGTTCGAGAAGTTGGAATTATCAATTTGGTTCAAAAAACTTGTCTTTCTGGGTGTGTTGATGGTGGGTGAGTGAGTTTATACACTTACCCATCACCTTGGTTTTCCATACCAAGGATGACACCAGCCATTGGGGCACAGATGTGAATAATTTTGAGAGATATACCTGTCTTCAGATGCCCACACCTCCAGTGGCGCATTTCCTGGACACTCATTTCCCGTGGGTGTTTTTCCAGGAGCCCCTGTTACCATTGCTGCCTCCAAAGCCTCCGCACAAGAATATAGTCCCAGGCTGTGCTATGTGGGAGCATTAGGGGTCCAATTCCTGCACAACCCTATTTGTGAATTCCACTTGCCAAGGGTGATGGGGCTAGTGGAGATACACTCCACCGTATTTCCTATGGTAAAACCCACCTCATAGAAGGTGAGGAGTACAAGAATGACAAGCCACTGCAAAGTCTTGCCTTGGCCAGAAGTAATATGACCCTTCTTGCAGACCCCACATCTAACAGTGTTACCCGGAGAGGGAGGGGCTGCAGAGAAGGTTGGGAAAGGAGGAGGTCAAACACACACCCTGCAGCGTGGCCTGTAAGAGAATCCTCCTCATTAGAGGTAGAGAGAAGAACACAAATTATAAGCCACTCTGGAGTCTTATTATCATCAAAATCATGGTCACCCTTTTTCCAGTCCCCTCCTATAACAACATTGCCAGACAAAAGAGGAGCTGGGAAAATGGCTAAGCTTCAGAGCACGGGTTTTCTTGTCAGCTTTTGAGCACCATGGTTTGAAGAAGGTAGGACGGTCAAAGGAAGCAGAAAGACACGCCAGGATTAGTCCGAGTCAGCAACAGAACACCAACAAGCGATGTAACGATCATTTTCATACCAAGTTACTTGAATGAAGAAAACTCTGCGTGTCAGTCCAATTACCATGCGCGACAATTCCATAATGTCTGTTAATATTTGTAAATCATGGGAATAGTACCACATTCTAAACTGTTAGTGTCTGATTGTGACTGAAAACAATTTCTAGGTTTTGTTTCAGGGATTAGTATCAGGTCTAAAATAGTATAAATATACTCCTCGTAGAGGGAGATAGGGGTTGGTTAGGAAAATTTCAAGGGCCAAGGATCTCCATTGTAATTTGTTTATGGCTTTCTGTGATGTGAATAAAATTGCAAAGGAATGATAATTCTTCATGACAGAGATTCCTGTGTCATCTTTTCTTTCAATGTGTAACTTCCTTACGTTAATGTTTATCCTATTTTGCATTCCAGTTTGTTATTTTCTCTCATGTTTGGAAAATAGTGTATAAGTGCTAGAATTCATCCTGTATGCTCTCAGCCCTTTGTTTCAAACATTTTTAAACAATTTATTCTAAACTCATGTAGAATTCATCCTGTAAATGCTCTGTGTGATGGACTGCTTCCTCTCATCCACTAATCACCTGCCAAATATCTCCTGATTGAAACATGGGAAGCTACCTTGTGTTTGTCCGTAAAGTTACCCAATTCTTTACCTCCTGCAACATGTTCCATACTGGTACTATCGAATCCATTTCCCAATGGTCCCCCTCTTTGATCGTCCCACCTACACATTCTAACAACATACCGACTCCATTCAGGAATCTGACCTCCTGACCGTTCTCGATTGAATATCTTGTGTGAGCAAATTTTATAAGTAAACGAGAGATCCCTCTTTGACTATGCTAGGATAGAGGTACAATCTAAAGCAGTTCTACTATTACCTGGGAACGAGCCTTCCACAACCTTTGGTTCAATTTGAGTGCTAACAAACTGGCGCCGTTGCCGGGGAAGAGATTGAAGATCATCCCTGGGTATGAATGACATAATTTCAGATTTGGTTGTTGATGGTGAACAATCAGACATCAAGAAGGTTGTGCGCTTTTCAAATTTTTTGAAAGAACTAGCAGACTGTGCTGGGAAATGAGCTCGTTGTGAAGCCTGAAAATGCATGGTGAAAGGATAAGATACTCGAGTTTTCGTTTCTTCCAAGATGCCTTGTCTTTCCTTGTAAGTTTGTTCTTATCTTTTCCTAAATTTATCAAAATATCCTTCCATGGTTCATTTCTCTTGGAATAGAGCTATGAATGTATTCTTGTATATCCTTCTTTACGAACTGAAAGCATTGCATCATCTTGTACATTTGATTTTGACCAATATCTTTCACCTGAAACTCATGACATTAAAGGTTACCCCTCTGAACCTCATGAAACCACGGCTGGTAACATATCTATTTCACCTAACTAGGTCTCTCCCAATATACCAAGCCGATACAAGCCACTACACTTGCCTCCTATCGTCCATGATTTTCTTGTGAAGCATTACAAGCACCTCCCCAATTTTGATGGAGAATCCAAAGACCTCACTGCTGAGAAACATTTACAAGTTTTTGAACATTTCTTTGACCTTTTTGAAATAGAACATGATGATGTTTGCATGTGGATTTTTCCCAGTCCTTGCAAGGAGATGGTAAAGAATGGTTCAAACACTTGCAGCCTAAGTCCATTGGTACCTAGGAAGAGTTTTCTTGCACCATTTTGAAATTTTGGGGTAGGAGAAGGCCACTCGACCAAATACTTTCAGAATTTTATTCCCTGAAGAGGTAGGAGGGTGAAGCCATGTCTAGTTTTAATAGAATATTTGCAAGCTTTTATTATAACATACCAAAGGAAGTCCAACCTCTTGAAAACGCTGCCAAAATCTATTATGCAGATACGTTTCCTCCTGAACTGTCATTACTTATTTTATAAAGAAAATCAACCACTCTGCAGCACATGTTTACCGATTGTTTGGAAGTTGAAGAAAACCTTAAGATGTACCAAAAAATTTCAGGTCAAGGCAGTGGTGGTGAAATAAAAGATACATTAAAATTGGTTGGGACACATAAAAGAAAGGGGATAGTCCCTGTTCGGCTAAATATTTCCCTTACTAGATAGGAAAATGATCAACCTGATATAGAAGTAGATGGTTTTGTCGTTTTATTTTCTGAAGTTTGTAGTCTGCTTAGCATCGAATCCATTAATGATGATTTTAAAAGGAATTTCGGTATACCCGTGTAATATGAGTATGAGGAGGAATACCTAGAGGTTATACCCAAAGAACTAACTATAAAACCAAGTTATGCTAAGGTTCTCACTATGTGGAATGCTTCCTTTGAAGGTGACTATGATTCTGGAAAATTTGTTAATAAACACAAAAGTTAGCCTCATAACATTCACAAGAATTTATACATTACTTAACTACATTTAGAAAAATCTCATATTGGCAACTTTGTCGAATCATAGAAATTTTGTTTTCACAAAGAACGACTATCTCAGGTGGACGACGGGGGTCAAGGGATCTCGCCCCTTATTTTTTTTTTGTAAATCTTCCATTTTCACGCAATCTGGTGCATAACCCACTGTCATTTTTCATCTTTCTGGACCCTACAAATCTCATTCAAAACCTACCAAAAATCCCTGTTTTGGCGAAATTTTCATTTTCCTTTCGACGTGTCGGTGAACTCACCAAAAGTTTTCCGACACGTCGGCTCCATTTTCCTTTTCCTTCCAATGTGTCTGTGAAATTTCCCAATTTTTCCCGATACACGATGACAAACTTCACCTTTTTCGTCCGATCGGAAATTTTTTTGACTTTTCTCCGACGTGTCAACAAACTTTCGAATTTTCTTTCGATTGAATGCTTTCACTGCGCATCAAAAAATTTCTGGAGTTTCTATCTGCTGCATCGGAAAATTTTTCAACTTTCATCTACTGATCAGAAAAATTTTCAACTTTTAGCCACTGCATTGGAAAATTTTTCAACTTTCATCTGCTGCATCGAAATGCTTTCAACTTTCATCCACCAGCACACATCGAAAAACCTTCAGCCTTTTTTTTCAATTTTCCATACATACAAAAAAATTTCTTTCCTTCCTCAATGTCGATGAAATTTTCATCTTTTTCTGCCGATACCATTTGCTCGATTTTCCCCTTTCCACCATCGCTCCTTGGCTTCATCTTTATCTAAAATGTCACTGCATTGGAGAAATCCCACACTTTCTTCCGATGGCAATCTTCCGGGTCTGCATTCGATCGGCACAATATTGTCAAACTCTCCGCTCCATCTGCAACTGTTCCAATATTGATTCTGAACAAAGCTTCCACTGCGTCTGAAAAGGAACCTTCCTTTCACACCGACATATCGGTTCTATTTCTTCTAGCTCAGCTGACACTATCGGCTCTCCTTCATCCAACCCAGGTGATGTATCGACTCGAATTTAGCTAACTGGGCCAATAGGCTATATTTTTCATACTTGAGAAATTTTGAAAAATTTCTCTCATCTTTTGCTTTTCTACTGAACACTGAGGTGGATTTCTCATGGTCCCCTTGAGGCCCAAAGCTGAAACATGGGATCTGATACCACACTGTCACATCCCATCCCATCCACCAAAGAGAGAACGTGACCATAGTGCTGCTAATCCAGGCAATCTAGCCCCATGAACGTAAAATTAAAATGCATTGAAATAAAACATACACAGATGCATAACAATTGCAATTATACAATAGAAGCAATTCATCCATTCAACGCATTAGACATGTTCATCAATTTTCATTAAGGAACAAATACAATTGCAGAGATAAAATAGACAAGAATGCTTATCTTAAAATAAGCTTGTCCTGCAATGAGCTACGTCACTGCAACGTTCCACCCAACCATAGTCCAGTGTGCTCATCAATCTCTCAGCAACACTTCCACCCCCAAGATAGCCATGATTCCGACAAGGAATAAGGGAACACTAGCAGGCTCACACATAGCTAAAGGTATATAAAAATTTAGCCAATACAAACAGAGTAGGGTTTATCAGGCTGCCAGGAAGGTGGAAGGATAAATTGCTAAGCTAGTGAGCTCAATCACAGAGCTATGGATGCCTGCACCAGATCTAGCTTGACTTCTAAAAATATACACACCCAACACAAGGAATCACCCCCTTCTCTGCTACATAGTCCCTCATGCTATGCCTTCCATTCCAGTGCTATTTAGGATGTGCAAAGAAGAAAACCAACCCCTTTAGATATGTCTGTGAGGTTCCTTCATACACTAGGTTTATCAAGCTTGTTTAGACTCAATTCCACTCCCAACTAGTTCATATCAAAGCAAGATATGCACACATAGCAGGATAAAAAATTATGGGTTGAGGAAAAACAGTTTCGGCAACAAAATGAATTACCAAGATGGGTAAAACCAACCCCTTAGCAACAACTGAATTTCTAGAGATGTTTTTGGCCCTAACGTGGCCAAAACGGACTCAACAACACCCAAAAAAGCATGGGTCTCTTCTCCCACTTCATGGAATTACCAAAAAATTATTTCCATCCTGGAAAACGATGGGAAAATGATGTAAACTTGTGGGGGAGGAAACCCATCCATTGGTAACTACAAAAACGATTTCCCAACCTAAGGAAAATGAGGTAAACAACAAAAAACATGAATGTATACCCACACAGGAAGTTCCAACTGCCTCCAAGAGCCCAACGTGAAGGAAAATGGTGAGGAAAACATGAAAACATGAAATCATGTTGGAATGGGCAGAATTGTTTGGGTGTTTACTTTCCCAAGGAGTCAAAATGCATTTCCCAAAAACTGATGGCTTATCTAATTCAAATTTTTGTACTGCCATACCTTTCCCATCCCATGCAATAACCAAGTCAACCAATTTTTGGCAGTAATAAATGATTGGGTGAATAAGACAAGAAAGGTAGTTGACATTTTTGATGGGTTCTCCCTTTGACATTTGGCTTTTCTCCACTGGCACAAAGGTTTGAATATCCCCCCTCTTATCCTTAGGAAATCATGCCCCCGTATCATTATTTGTTGCATTGACATAGCTGGTTGTGGGTTTTTAATTAAATTTCATATTTACATGATGTCCAGAGTTATAATGTGTCGGATAGCACAAAATACCATTGGCATCGATTTTGATCGCTGAAACAGAAAATGATAAATAAATGGTGGTGATTTTTCCTTTAGCTCCACACCATGATTAATTACAATATTTACATCATATACATTTAATGCAAACAGGGTCAAAACTAGGGTGTTACAACCCTAATCAAGTCGGCACCACTAAACTGTCTGGGACGACTTCACCTAGGAAGACTCATCATCAACTATAGGAGTAACGAGAGAGAGCATATTCAACAGTATCAAAGTAATACATATATATCTCATAGGAATTTTTCAACATTCATCAGTAACTGGAACAATTACTCTTCAATGTATTCATCTTCTGCAACACAAAATCACTTGATCCTTTTTCAACAACACTTCGATATTCCAATCCTTCATAGCAACACTTCGATCTTCTTGATCCATTGCAGCACTTTGATATTCTTGATCCTTTGCAACAACACTTCGATCTTCTTGATCCTTTGAAGCAACACTTTGATCTTCTCGATCCTTTGCAGTAGCACTTCGATCTTCTTGATCCTTTGCAGCAACACTTTGATATTCTCGATCCTTTACAGTAGCAATTCGATATTCTCGATCCTTCGTCGCCATGCCACTTGCAGTAAAAATGCTCTCTTTTTAATATTATCAATCCCTGTCACTTTAGGACATAGGTCCAAGGATGATGTAATCCACCATCAGCCTACTCCACCTTAACAAGGAGGGTCCATAGCATCGACCAATTGAATCGTCAACAATTAAATGTAGATCTCATCCGCATGTGAATGTAGGACCTAACATTCGTAAAGACTCATTGTAGACCATCCTCAGCCTATTAGAGCTAAGACCACTCCAAGCGAGTGTTATACTATGACATCTACATGTACATGTATGCATACTCTCCATACAAGAGTATTGTCCGCAACTGCATATATCGATCGCACCTAGATGCAAGCCATCATTGTAGCACATCCTTAGCATGAAATCTAGGACCAATCCATGTTAGTATTATATTGTGATGCCATCAAGAACTCATCATAGAGAATCCTCAGTACTAAATATAGGACCACTCTCAAGTGAGTGTTATTCTATGGAATCTACATATAAATGTAGGTATTCTCTCTATGCGAGAGTATCATCTAAAAACTAGATCTTGGATTCACCTAAAGGTTAGTCCTGTCATCAGTAAGGACTCATCATAGGACATCCTCAACGTGAAATTTGTGACCACTCCATGTGAGTGTTATATTACAACGTTCTCAAGGACTCATCATAGAGCATCATTAGCACTAAAGCTACGACCACTCCCAAGAGAGTGTTATTCTATGGAATCTGCATATAAATGTCGGTATACTCTCCTTATGAGATTAATGTCTACAAAGTAGATATTGACTGCACCTAAATGTTAACCATGCCATCCCTAAGGACTCATCGTAGGACATCCTCGGTGTGAAATATAGGACCATTCGCAAGAGAATATTATACTACAGTATCAAAAAATGAATGTGGGTACTCTCCATGCGAGAGTAACTTCTACAGGGCCATAGTTAGCTAGTAAGGACTACTCTCAGGAACAAAGTATTATATCCTACAATACCATCCTCAAGAGAGGATACTATCATTTACAAGTGAATTTCGTACTTTGTCATCTCCTTCAGGCATACTGGGCCTCTTTCATACTGGAGCTTCACTGCCATCAATGACAGTCTTATCATCACTCCCTCTTTCCAGGGAGGATCCATATCATCAACCTACTCCCCCTTTTTACGAGGAGGGTTCATATTTTCAACCTGTTCTTTCTTTCTGAGGAGAGTCCATATCTTCAACTTGTTCCTCCTTTCTGAAGAGAGTACATATATTCATCATTCCTTATTGCAAGGAAAGTTTGCAGTATCATCATTGTTCCTCCTTACGAGGAAATTCTTTTCTGATTACATCAATCTTGTCATGAAAATATTCAAACTTTACTCAACATAAAGGCTTGGTCAGGACATCAGCAACTTGTGCATTGGTACTCACATACTGGAGCTTTATAGCTCCCTTTTGTACCATATCCCTTATATAGAAGTATTGTATTTCTATGTGCTTTGATTTATCATGGAACACATGATTCTCTGTCATCTTTATACAACTATGGTTTTCACAAAGAATCACTATGGTATCCAACTCTAGGTCAAATAGACCTGACATCATTTTCTGAATCCATATCACTTCACAACTAGCAGAGCAAGATGCTATGTACTCTACTTCAATTGTTCTGAGAGAAACACTAGACTATTTCTTACTAAACCATGAGATCATGGAAGATCCTAGATAATGACATCCACCTAAGTTTCTCTTTCACTCTATGGTATTTCTTGCCAATCTGAATCCATATAACCATACAATCTTTATTCATGATCTCTACCATATTAAGGTCCCAAATCTATCATACCTTTTATCTACCTCATCACATGCTTTGCAGCTATCAAGTGAACCCGTCTAGGTTTAACTAGATACTGACTTAAGGTGTTCACAACAAAGCATATATGTGGCCTTGTATTCATCAGATACATCAATGACCCAATAGTTTTTCTGTACTAAGTCATATCCACTAACTCTGATGATTCATCAGATAACAGCTTCAGGTTGGTGTCCATGGGTGTGGCCATGGATTTACAATCCCCCATATGAAATAATTTCAAGATTTATACTACATACTTTCCTTGGTTCAGAAATATTGTTTCTAGGCTCTTCCACACTTCCAGACCGAGGAAATAATGCATCAATCCAAGATATTTCATCTCAAATTCTTCAGCTAGCTTCTCCTTTCTTTATGTGATATGTTTCCCATTTCTCATAAAAAATAGATCATCCACATATTTTAATAATATGACAGGTTCATCATCCATAATCTTCATGTAAAGGTTAGGATCAACTTTACTTTTGGTAAATCCAAATCTTGTAAAGAAGCTATCTATTCTACCATACCAAGCTCTAGGAGCTTGGTTCAGTCCATACATAGCCTTTTTCAACTTACATACAGGAGTCACTATGTCTTTGACTTCAAATCCTTGTGGTTTTTTGATGTAAACCTCTTCCTCAATCATACTATTCAAGAAGGTTGTCTTCACATCCATATGGTTTAGATACCACTTCATCATGCAAGAAAGTGCCATGATGGTTCTGATGGAAGTGTGCCTTTCTACTGGAGAAAATGTCTTTTCATAATCAATCGCCTCCTCCTGAGATAATCTTCTAGCCACAAATATATCCTTGTACTTTTCAATACTTCCATTGACAACATGTTTTATCTTGTAGATCCATTTCGAATATACCACACTCTTGTTTTCTGGTTTGGGTACTCTATCCCAAACAACATTCTTCATTATTGACTGGTATTCTTCCTTCATTGCTTCCACCCACTCTTTCTTTTGTGCAGCTTCCTAATAGCTGGTGGGTTCTTGATCTACAAGGTCACACATCAAAGCTACATAATTGGAGTATGGATTTGATATTTTGCTTGTTCTTGTGGAGCCTTCTGGAGCTCCATATCTCTTTTATTTTTGTATGCTTTCTATTACCCAAGAAGATTTTCTCTTTCTAGATATATCCATAGTAGAGGGTTCCTAAGTTTCTAACGTATCATGATATTTGGATGCTACTATTTTAGGAGAGTGTTCATCTTCTACCATTTTGGGAGGTACATCCTCTTCATTTACTTCTTGAAGCTGACACCTTCCAGATTTCCTAAGAGCTGTCTCTTCATGAAATTTTACATCCATACTAATCTTGATATGATGGAATCCTAAAATGTATATCCTGAAGGATTTGGAGACTTCATAGTATCCAACAAAGATTCCATTCTTACTAGAAGGATCCAACTTGGTTCTCTTCTCTTTCAGAATATGTACATATACTGGACAACCAAATATCTTGTGATGGCTCACTTCACGTTTCTTTCTTGCATACATTTCTTCAAGAGTCTTGAATCCAAGATCATTGTGAGATAATCTATTTTGCACATATAGGGTTGTTCTTTTTGCTTCATCCCATAGGCGCATGGGGAGGTCTTGGTCATGAATCATTGTTTTCATTGCTTCCGTAATGGTTCTATTCTTTCTTTTTGAAACACCATTCTGTTGAGGATTGTATGGAGTTGTTAGTTACCTCTTTATTCCAGCCTCCTTGCAGAATGCTTCAAATTATTTTGAAGTGTATTCTCCACCATTATCTGATCTTAGTATCTTGATTCTTCTTTCTGAATGGTTCTCTATCAAGGCTTTGAATTCCGTGAATTTCCTAAACACTTCACTTTTGTTCTTTAAGAAGTATATCCATATATTTCTTGAATAGTCAACAATAAATGTGACATAATATTCATACCCACTTAACGATATGGAGGGAATAGGACCATATACATCAGAATGAATTAATTCCCACGTACCTATAGTCTTTTTTTCACTTTTCAGAAAGGGATTCTTGATTTTATTCCTCTTGTACATCCTTTGCAAGTTCCCTCATGATCAATATTCATATATGGTAACCCTATTACCACCTTTCTCACATAGGGTAGTAGTTCATAGTTGATTTGAGAAAGCCTCACATTCCATATTTCACATGAGCTAGTAGTTTCATGGACAAGGGTTGTATCTGGATGTCCTTTGAGTTTGTACAGTCCTCCTTCTTCTTCACCAATGACCACAAAATCTTCAAGTGTCTTTCCTTTGGACCATATAAGGACTTGTCCATCTATAAAATCAACTCTATATCCTTTCTTATCTAGAGTTGAGATGGAAAGTAAGTTCTTTTTCAAACCTGGTACATACAATACTTCCTTCATCTTCATGGAAGTCCTAGAGTCAATGTTGTATCTTGACTCACCAATACCTTTGGTTGGATATTGATAGTCATATCCTAATGATACTTTCTCAGGATAACTCTTTTCTTCAAATCTTGATAGAGTTTTATTATTTTCTGTCATGTGATTTGAAGAACCACTATCAATAAGCCATGTATCGTCTCCAAGTGTTACAGATCCATAGAGTGCAGGGAATAGTACATATTCTTCTACATCTTATTATTTTTTTAGTCTCTTTCAAGGTCTTTCTTCCTCATCCTCATCTTTAGCTAGATGAGCATGATGTCTTTCACTGTTCTTCTTCTTTGGTGATGGACACTCTCTGGCAAGGTGTCCTATCTCATTAAAGTTGTAGCATTGATACTTTGAGTAATATTTATTCTGATTGTTTACTCTTTTCTTTTGAAACTTATTCTTTAAAGGTTTATGACTACCTTTCTTGAAGTTTTATTCTTTTATTCCTTTAGTATGGATGGATAGAGCCTAATCATCTTCTTTGAGTAGATATTCTCTGTTAGCTACTCTAGCTTATTCTTGAATGAAATCTTCCCATACAATGTAAAACTTCATACTTTTGTTTTGGCACACAGAGTTTGTATGAATGAATATCAAGGTCTAGTGAGATCATTAAGAGCAGTCATAACTTTATGCTCATCAAGGGTGTCTCCAATAGCACTTAGTTGTTCCATGAACTGGGAGACCCTTGTGAAGTAATCTTTATTTGATTCTCCTTTACTCATCTTAGTTCCCTTTAGTTGAGTTGTAACATCCCTAAAAATCATAAATAAATAAAAAATTATCATTTACTGCATATAAATTTAAAAGTTCATAGGAATTATTCTAGAGAGATGTTATACTTCATGATTCTTCTACCATAAAGATAATGGCATTATTACTTAACTACAAGATTTATGTTTTTATGTTAGTTTTTATCATTAGAATGATTTAGTTATGAACTGTTGTTAAAATTATGTCATGCATTCTAGTTGACATTACTTTGTGGCAATAACTATCTTTAAGACTCCGTTGAAAGTAAAAGTCATAAATCTGTTTGTTGTTTTTCTTCAGTTTTGTTCTACTTTTGAGATTTTAAAGGGATAGGTCATGGTCTTACTTAGTCTTTATGACTAATGCATGAAAAATTGATTTTACCTTTGTGCAGGTGGGTGAGATCACCCCGACAACAATGCTAAAGAACAAACTCTAAGATATAAAGCCGCGGGTGATAAAGAAAGGAGGTCCCAATGCTTCAGGGAATAACCTAAACTTAACCTAGTTTTGATGTTCATGTACCATATCTATCTTTGAACAAAACCAAGGTCCTAATCAAAGAACATACTAAATGCCTAAACTATCATGTAGGTTAAGATATACTACAAGCAAATACGATGTACCATAATATATAAGACTCTAATAGTGGGAATGTTATGTATATAAGTTTGGAACTCCATACTATGAGTTATAATATGCTCTGCATAATCCTTCATTGAGAAATATACAAGGTACTTGGACTTTACACAAATTTGATGGTTGACTTGAAAAGTGAAGCAATGATGGTGATGAAAAAATGTAAAGGACAGGAAATGAATTCATTCACTTTCGGACCATGCGATGGAAATAAAAAATCCAGCTGGCAGCAACAAGGCATGGTGAAAAACCCTAGGGGTTTAATGCACCTTAGAGGATGCGTCCATTTATTTGATGGGGTTTTGCTTACTGTTAGTTATTTTCCCATTATTGCACTTGGCCTTCGGTTGTTCATCCTCACTCTTCTTCTCTCTATAAAACGAGATGGAGGAGACATTAAACTTTGTCCTCGACATCCTCTAAACCTGACTAAGCTTGATTCATTTGTTAATGGAGTTTGCAGTCCTCATTTTGGTGGTGATTGGGTGAATATGAAAACAAAGAAGGTAAATGAATTTTTTTCATTTCATTACTTGCTTTCTCTCTTTGCACAAGTTTTAAAAAGAAAATTTTGTTTTAACTTCCATGATACATATGTGTGTAGAACGATACTCTGCGACGAGGGTGTGGGTTGAAAACTGGTCGAGAAGACCCTTTAACTGGTAGGACCCATGTCCTTACCCTGTGTGGATCTGTGGAACAAGACTTGGTCTTGTGGTGTGTTTAACATTGGGGTTTCACCTCTGTGTTGGTTTGTTGATGTGAAAGTGATACATTCACTTTGGGATGAAATGAACTTGTTACTATAAAGGAATTTTACCATCCTCTGTGGGGTCATATGACTATGCCACTTTTATGATGTTTGAAGTATCTATGTTTCGAATTCTTCTATTTAACTTAATATTGTAAATGTTTTTAGTTCTGTATGAACCCGTGAGGGCTTTTCATTTTAATTGAGTTTACAATGCACACATTTTCCAACCCTAGGTTTGTAGCCATAAGGCTTTTACTCTGCAGTACAAGTTTTGGGCTTATAAAACCACTATCATTAATCTATCACATTTTTTCTACTGGGTTGTAAATATCTGTAAGGGCTATCTGTAAGCAATGTTTAAAATACCAATGTTGTATCATTTCTTACTTGTTTCAATATCGCGAATGTGCATAATTTCTTACTCTCAACTTGTATAGAAGTTTTCTTTTATCGTTTTTCATTTTGTGTATTATGATATGGCCATGAGACCTTACTCTCATGATTTGATTTGGAATGAGAGCCGTAAGGCCTCTGTCAAAATAATTTGGGTATTATTTAATTCTAGCAAATGCGGAAGGGGTTTGTGTGTCTGAACTTAACTCTTCAAGGGTTAGGTAATACTGTAATGTGGCCTCAAGATTCTTTATATTATTGCATATAGAGTCAACTATTTACAGTAATTATTATTGTCTAACTTTGATAGCAGGAGGTGTTTGTATTTATGGTTTTAGATATTACTTTGATTGTTACATAGTTTCTTTCCTTCATTCAAATAGTTAGCAGGGTTTTGGGAAAAAAAATTATAAGAAAAAGTTAAGCTTATTAGGTCATGAGGCCTCTTTTGATTTTATTTCAGTTTATAAACAAAAGGGACGCGAGGCCATGGTCGCCGATAATTATTATTTACTATTCCTAGCATAGGTTTTGGTGACCTGTAACAGACCCGTGAGGGTTTCATCGTTTATTTTGCAAATCGTTGATTGTCCTTGAAAAAATATATAAAGGATTTAGTTTTATAAATGAACTAATATTTTGGCCATGGTTATGACTCTATGAGGGCATACATAATGCCATGTAACCTTTCTTATATTTACACCTTTGTGGAAATATACTTTCTCAATTCTCTGCTCTGTTTGTTAGTTTCTTTTACAGTTTATAAATAAGTTAGGATATTGTTGGTCATGAAGCCATTTTTACTGATACAACATTTAAAGGAGGCCATAGGGCCATTTAAATAATAATATTGTTTTCCAAAGCAAAAGTAATCAACATTAAGCCCTAAGGTTTTCTGTAACTTTCTTCTATAAGTACAAGGTTGTAGATAACAATGCCAACTTGTCCTGTAGCTTGTAACTAGTTCTATGGTCTATCGATAATCTTGATTTGGTGTTACTAGTTTGTTTTAAGAAACTGGTTGCATTGTTTTAGAAAAAATCAGTGGAACCTAGCTCAATTAATATTTATAATTTGAATTATTTTCAGTTCTCCTTAACTAAATCTATGGTTTGTAATAAAGGAGCCATAACTCGACCTTATTGGAACTAGATCTAAACATTGGATTCATTATAATTTATTATGTTTATTGATGAAGAAGCTTATTTTCTATTATTGGTTCAAACCCTAATTAGTTTACAGAGCTATTGAGAAGTTATGACCCTAAAACAAGCTATTAGTCTACTATAATAATATTTTTATATATTCATATCTATAGATCCTTGTATTTAAAATACCTATAGTATGGTAATCTTTGTATCAGTTATGTAAGCTATATTAAATTCTGTATTTGCATCATAGGTGTTTTCCAATGTCTTTACTAAGATAAAAAAATGTTAGTTCTTTTAATACCTAGATTACCAATGGGATACATAAATAGACCTAAAGAGAACTGAGATTCAAATACCTTAAAATACCAAGAAAATGAGGAATATCGTATTAAGTGAAAACTCAGCTTAGCAGATTAAATTCTACTAATTTTTAGATTCCTTTTCTTTAGAAATAATAAAACTCTGTAGCTGATAACCTATTCATAAGCACATTTCAAATAGGAAATACAGATAATAAAATAAACATAGAAGTAGTATCTCTAACAGCTTCTAGATCTAGAATACCTAACTTTTCCAATCATTCAATCAAAGTTATTGAATCATAATTCAAATAATATAGAGATTCAGAATGAAATAACAGTTGAACCTAGATGATATGCATAAAGGGGACGAACACCCAAAGGAGACTGTTCCACCCAACCCTCTCTTGAAGCAATAATTACTTGCCTAGGACCCCCGATCTTGTTCACTGAACCACTAGGACAAAGATCTCTTAATAAGTCCCACACAACAAACTTTTTGCAACTTAGCACTTAGTAGCAGACTTATCTCAACAAATCATTTACCTATCCCCACATCGAATTCCCTGTTTTCCTAACTTTTCAGTTTGCAGCAGTCACAAGATTCATTCACTTAAAAATCATAATGAGTGGTGAGAATTCTACTCAATTTGATGGTTTATATAATATTTCCTATGTCTTTGAATCGATTTTGGAATTAAATGAGACACCAACTCAGTTCCTCCCTCTCAGGTAACGTGACCACACTTTTAGAGATTATGCTTCTTGCAACAGCGAGAAAGTGAAATGCTAGTGCTGCCATTTGTCAACCAGCCATCTACAACTGCTCATTCCTCCTACTTGGACGGTAAACAATCATTTAACAATATACCTTGGATAGTTATCTCCTTTAATTAATTATTAAAATAATAATTTTTCAATTACAGTCATCCTTGACCCACTTAGTCATAAAATTTACAATAAATTTAACATAATGTTTTTTTTGAAATAAATAATAAATATATTTTTTTCATCTTTTGGGTATGTTACAAATACCCCCTCTTGAGCTCAAAATCATCCTCAATGTTGCTTAATTTATTATGAGTCTTCTTGGAATAGAGTCAGATATGCCACCCGCATATCGCTTTCCAATTCCCAGGTTGCTTCACTTGGACTGAGGTGTTTCGATTCCACCTTTACCTGTTCAATGGTGCGATTCCAGAGAAAAATTTCCCTCTTGTCGAGAATACAGTCCGGTTCCACTATAAAATCTTTTTCTGGTTCTACCTGAATTATATTCCACTCAATCACATGAGTGGCATCATTTACATAATTTTTCAAAATAGAAATGTGAAAAACATTATGTATTCTAAGATTAGGTGGAATAGCTAATTGATATGCCAATGGCCCCAATCTTGCCAATATTTCAAATAGTCTGCAATACCTGGGTGCTAATTTATCACAACTCCCTAGTTTAAAAGATATTTTTCTAGGTTTTACCTTAACAAAAACATGCACACCCACTTGGAATTATTTCGGAGTTCTTTTAAGGTCTGCATGACTCTTTTGTATGTCCTTAGCATTTTTCAAATGGCTTTGTACCTATTTCACTGTTAGTTCCATTTCTTTTAACAAGTCAGGTCCTAACATCAAACAGTCAATTAGATTTCTCCATGTAATAGGAATGTTACATTTTCTACCATATAATATTTCAAAAGGACTAAGCTTCGATGAAGTTTGATAATGGTTATTATAAGCAAATTCAACTAAGTGCAAATAATCTTCCCACTTCTTGGGATAATCTCTAACATACATTTGTAACATATCTTCTAGTAATTGATTGACTCTTTCTATTTGCCCATTCATTTGCAGATGATAAGCAGTACAGGAATTCAATTTAGTATCTAGTCCTTTAAATAAAGATTTCCAAAAATTATCCGTAAATTTAGGATCTCTGTCAGAAATGATTACCTTTGGAA
This sequence comes from Pseudotsuga menziesii, assembly GCA_001517045.1. Classification (NCBI taxonomy): domain Eukaryota; kingdom Viridiplantae; phylum Streptophyta; class Pinopsida; order Pinales; family Pinaceae; genus Pseudotsuga; species Pseudotsuga menziesii. The sequence continues at coordinate 105,828 of LPNX010423940.1, forward strand.
TTCCATGCAAACGAAATATTTCTTTCATAAAGATTCATCAATGTTAGCAGCTTTATAAATTGTTTTAACAAGTATAAAGTGTGCTGCCTTACTTAATTTATCCACAACTACCATTATTGAATCATTTTCTTTCTGGTTTTTAGGTAAGCCAGTTACAAAATCAAGACTCATGACTTCCCATTTCCAATTTGGAATTGGTAATGGTTGTAAAAGACCTGCTGGGTGTTGATGTTCAGCTTCAACTTGCTGACATTCTATACACCTAGCTAATAATTCTTAAAATTCGTTTTTCATATTAGGCCAAAAATACTATTTTCCCAACATTGTTATCATATTTTGATATCCCGGATGCCTGGAATAAGGAATTTTGTGTACTTCATTCAAAATCAACAGTTTAACTTATGGTACATTTGGCACATAAAGTCTATTTTTATACAACATTAGACGCTTTTCATTAAAATTGAAATCTGTATTTATAGTTTCATATACATTCTGAGTTATTTTTTCTTTTAAACTCTGGTATTCTCTGTCTAGTTTTATTCCTTCTTCCACTCTATCCTCCAATTTGGTTTTATAATTCTAATGGTAGCTACACAACTTGTTACAACATTTCTTCTTAAGGCATCGACCACTTTATTTTCTTTCCCTTTAATGTGTTTAATTTCAAAATCATACTTGCTAAGGAAATCTAACCATCTAGCTTGCCTTGCATTTAAATTTTGTTGATCAAACAGATACTTTTAGGATTATGTTATCAGACATTAGCAAAAATAATTTTCCTATTAGATGATGGCACCACATTTTTAAAGCATGGATTATGGTAGACAGCTATAAGCCATAAGTTGCGCAAATCTTTTCGTGAGTTTTTAATTTCCTTAATTCATTCGCAACTGGATGGCCTTCTTGTGTCAGTACTCCACCCAAACCTTCGTTGCATGCATCTGTGCATAGGAAGAAATATTTATTTGGATATTAGAATGGGTGCAGTGGTTAATAATCCTTTTATATTATTACATATTTTTTCGTATTTTTTATCCTAGACAAATTTCTTGCCCTTTTTCTGTAATGATGTTATAGGGTTTGCAATATTCGAAAATCCTTTTATAAATTTTCTGTAATAACCTGTTATTCCCATAAAGGATTGTAGATTAGTCATGTCCTTAGGGATAGACCAATAAACTATTTCTTTTATCTTATTCAGGTCTGTCGATATCCCTTCTTTGGATATTACTTGTCCTAAATATTGTATCTTATCTTTATAAAATTCACATTTACTGAGCTTAGCATAGAGCCGATATTCTCTTAAAACTTGTAGTATTATTTGAAAATGTTCGTTGTGTTCTTCTTTTGTTTTAGAATAAATTAATATGTCATCTATAAAGACGAATACAAATTTGTCTAAGTATTTACTTATGACGCTGCTCATTAGAAACATGAAGGTTGTTGGAGCGTTAGTTAGCCCAAAGGTAATAACCACGAACTCATAGTTCCCGTATCAGGTTCTGAAAGCAGTTTTAAAGATATATTCATCCTTAATTTTGACTTGATGATATCCAAATCTCAAGTCTATTTAGAAAATATCGTCGCTCTGCATATCTGATCAAACAGATCATCAATGCAGGGCAGATGATACCTATTCTTAATTGTCATTTTATTAAGTTGATGGTAGTCTATACAGAGACGTAAAGTGTCATCTTTCTTTTTAACAAAAAGGACCAGTGCTCCCCAAGGGATACAGTTGGCCCTTACATAGTTTTTATCTATTAATTCTTGTAATTGTGATTTTAATTCGTTCAGCTCTAAGATGTTCATTTTATAAGGATATTTCGAATTAGGTAACGCTCCTGGTACTAATTCGATTGTAAAATCCATATCTCTCTTGGGAGGTAATCTAGGAATTTCTTTCAGGAATACATCCCTGAAATCTTGCAAGATCGGATTATCCTCAATTCTTGGCTTATCTTCTTGACCAATTTCTTCATTATTTATTATGTGTACAGAAAAGACTTTACAGCCTTTTCTTACATCATTTTTCATCTATAAGGTTGAGATTTGTCTAAAAGATATTTTCCTAGGTATTCCTGTGACTGTAATTCTTTCTCCTTTATTATTTAAACAAGTAAAAGTTTTTTGAAAATAGTTTAAAATCACTTGGTGTTTTTCCATCCAATCCATTTCTATTAGGACATCATAAGATCCTAATGGGAACACATTTAACGTGACCTGAGTTTCAAACTGACTCATAAGAAAATTATAATTTTCAACATAATTGACCACTTTCCTTTTACTCTTATACAGATGAAGTTTTGCTAGGTTTTCTTCCCCTTGAGGGTTTCCTAGGATAAATACCATGTCTATCTTGTGATTGTGCTTCTTTCAATGATTCTGCATATGCCACTATTGTGAATTTGGATTAAACACTAATGATATCTAGCCTAGCATATGAAATGTTAATAAGTTATTGGCATTGTGTCAAACTTTTTTCTAAAGTCAACAAAACAACACAGAATATTAGTTTTATTATTGAATAATAGCCACAAAATCCTTCTTAACTTTTAGTTCCTTTTTTGTGCCTTTTTAGCCATATATTGATCTTATTTTCTAGAATAATTTCATATATATATATATAGTTTGTAGATCTATATATTGGAAAATCGATGCAATGTTGAAATGACATAAAAATAATTAAAGTATGGACAATGTTCATAATTAAATTAATATGTGTATGGAGATAGATAGAATGTTGTTGTCTGCATTATATGCATAATAGTGAATTGTTTACGTGTGTGTGTATGTGTAGAATAAACACTGATGGTTGGTTGTAAGATGTTCATGTATATTTAAATGTAAAATGATAGATACATGATACACAAATATATGAAAAGGTCAAGAAAAAAGCCTGGTGAAGTTAAGTTTTACTTATCGACTCTCACCAGGGAAGTATATACATATGAAGAATGTTGAGTTTTTTTGTTAGAAATAAAAAGTAAAAAATTAAGTGTTGATAGTACGTTATAGTGCTTGTTCTAAAGATAGAATTAATATGTCACTAGTATAAAAATTGGTAATTATTGACTGGACGACCCAAAACGTTAGTCACAATGGGTAATTAACGACCAAACCACCAAAAAAATCAGTCACCAAAGTTTTTTAAAATTTAAATACTACCAAATTTGAGCAATTTTAAGTGATACAACTAAAAATGACTAAAATAAACGACTAATTTAGTATAGGGATAAAAAATAAGACTAGATAACAACTATACGCGTGTGAATTTATAGTAATTCTTACCCATAATAAAATTGCAATTTTGAGAATGAAATTTTACAATTCACTAAATTTTAACTCTCACTTTTACCAAGAGAACTTATACCGTCAAACGAACAAGAGGGTCTCAACATATATATTTAAATCTAGTGTTGGTGACCATGACGTGCTAGTGAGACAACCGAATTGATGATGCGTGGAGATGATGTTCTACATTCATGTAGTAGTGACTCCACGTGTCACTTCATTCTGTCATCTCAAATTTAGAAGAACACATAGATGACAATGATATATTGTTGCCATGTACAATCAACATGGACTCAATTCACAACTTAATCTTAGCATAACCCATAATTTTGTAGCTAACAAGAACATGTTGACCATGTTACCATCCCATGGCCATTTAGTATCCTTCTATTGTTCATTAAAATATTTATTAAAAACATATAACAAGAATATAATAATTTTATACAATATAGAGTAGTTTACAATATATAACTTCATAAACACCCCAATATAATGCATTGAATATTTGTTCTCATAAAAATATATAATTGAATGTTTCTCAGTTTGGTCCATCGAATCAAATCCAAAGCATCCATTGGGCTTAACATTTCCCTACTATTACCAATGATATATTGGAAGAATGGCCAAGGGAAAACCCAACACGTGAAGAAGTAGAATACATTAGAATATCCATTGGGAAAAATAAAAACAATAGTAGAATCTTAGTGCCAAGAAAAGACTTTCTACCTTAAGCCATTACAGTGGACTATGATTTTTATCCTCTTATTCTGGAATGGTACGTTATCTCAAGGGAATTGTCATAGGGAAGACATGTACATGCGCACACCATTATCTCTAGTTTTTCATCAATTAATTTCATAAGAAACAATTTCGTTTTAACATCTATGTAATATCCCTCATCCATGACCTTATTGATGTAAATGAATATAATTGAAGGAAAAGTATTGTGTAATGGTTCATGGCGTGGAGCTCAAGGAAAAGGTCATGCCAATGAACATTGTAACATTTTTGTGATTCCATAGTTAAACCATCTGTTAACTAAAGCATATTGACATCATGATGTAATTGCGGTAATGATTGAAATAATAAAAATAGACCTAGGGGATTGAAAGTGAAAGAAATATAAATGAGGGGAAACAATATCAATTAGGGGGATAAGGTTAAAGGCTAATTAATCATTGGGAATTTGATTGATGACGATCAAAAGTCACATTGACATTATTGATCCAAATTTCAGGGGGAATATGTTCTAAATTCGGATGTATGAGTCATAAAAACATTTAATGAGAGGCCACACGCTCTCAGTCATCATAAAAGCATTAAACGGAGAGGCCACCCTCTCACATCCATGGTCATTGACAACTCATGGTTTTGTTTCATGGTATGGCTTCAAGGCACATTGTACCTCTCTCATCCATGGTATTTCACAACCCATGGTTTTGACCCATGGTATTGCCCCAAGGCACATTGTAATAATGTTATAAAAAGGCTCTATGCCTTCTCAATAAGGCATTCAAGGATTTTTGACATCCTCCACTTCTCTTATTCTATTGTGTTATTGGGTTATTGGTTCTGAGTGTCTTTCTTAGTATGGTTTGAGAGGTGAGGCTCAAAGAACTCTCTTTGAGCCTCACCCCTCCATGTGGGCTATTTACTCTATGTATGTTACTCTATGCTTCAAATGTTAACAATTTTGTAGCTTTAATCCCCTCCTCTCTCGACATCCAAGAATTTCGGGTCTCAGCCACCAAGATCTAGATCAGTGGTATCAGAGCAGGTATGCTCTCCATGGAAATGAGCGTTTGAGCATAGTTCGGGTTCAAAGATCTGCAGAGATTTTCAGCCTCCTTTGGCACACTTAGAGTCCATTGCTGGGCCATACACTGTAAGCATCACAGTTGGTCCTCAGGAAATACAGGATATCTAAGTTTCAAGAGGAAGTTCCATGATCTCTACAACATCTGATTTTGCTCTACAAACCCTTGGCTTCCTTTGTGGTCCTCTACAAAATTCAAATGGATGCTGCAACTTTCATAGATATTTTTATAGGCTTTTCCATATCTCATTGGAAATATATTTCCGTCATCTAAAATGGGTATTTTTTGGTTTCTCATTTTCCTTCCTGGTTTGTGAGATATGCTTGTTTGAAGCAACCTATGTTTGTACATAGTGCGACCTCACATACCACAACTTCAAACAAGTAACATGGACTCCACATAACATATCATAGGCTCTACCATATCTCATTGAAAATATATTTCTGTTAGCTAAAATGGGTATTTCACGGTTTTTCATTTGGATCTTTGGTTTGAGAGATATCATCGATTGAAGTGACATGTGTTTGGAAAACTAGTGCACGCGCATACCTTGAGCTTCGGAAACCATTTCATCACTCCTTGGACCACCATAGAGAGAGTATTTTATATGGATGGAAATTCCTCTTCAATATCTCAAACGGGTCTTCAACGGAATTCAATTTCATCACCTGCATCAAAATATATGAATGGATTTGCAGTGAGACATCAACTTCACCAAAGACCATTTTCTTTTACTTTTATGAAATCCTATTGTAATCATGGTTATGGGTTAACCACATAAAACCCATGGTTATGGGTCAACCACATAAAACCCAAGATTATGGTTAGGGGTCAACCACACAAAACCCACAGTTATGGTTATGGGTCAACCACACAAAATCCACGGTTATGGGTTAACCACAGAAAACCCTTCTCTTCATTAGCAATTGACACATTGTAATCATGGGTCTCTTTTTAGTATGAAATGATGGGGACCATCATTTTCTAAGGGGGGAAGAATGATCCGAATTTTAGGGGGAATATGGTCTAAATTCGGATGTATGAGTCATAAAAACATTTAATGAGAGGCCACACGCTCTCAGTCACCATAAAAGCATTAAACGGAGAGGCCACCCTCTCTCATTCATGGTCATTGACAACTCATGGTTTTGTTTCATGGTATAACTTCAAGGCACATTGTACCTCTCTCATCCATGGTATTTCACAACCCATGGTTTTGACCCATGGTATTGCCACAAGGCACATTGTAATAATGTTATAAAAAGGCTCTATGCCTTCTCAATAAGGCATTCAAGGATTTTTGACATCCTCCACTTCTCTTATTCTATTGCGTTATTGGGTTATTGGTTTTGAGTGTCTTTCTTAGTATGGTTTGAGAGGTGAGGCTCAAAGAACTCTCTTTGAGCCTCACCCCTCCATGTGGGCTATTTACTCTATGCTTCAAATGTTAACAATTTTGTAGCTTTAATCCCCTCCTGTCTTGGCATCCAAGCCTTTTGGGTCTCAGTCACAAAGATCCAGATCAGTGGTATCAGAGCAGGTATGCTCTCCATGGGAATGAGGGTTTGAGCATAGTTCGGGTTCAAAGATCTGCAGATATTTTTAGCCTCCTTTGGCACACTCAGAGTCCATTGCTGGGCCATACATTGTAAGCATCACAGTTGGTCCTCAGGCAATACAGGATATCTAAGTTTCAAGAGGAAGTTCCATGATCTCTACAACATTTGATTTTGCTCTACAAACCCTTGGCTTCCTTTGTGGTCCTCTACAAAATTCAAATGGATGCTGCAACTTGCATAGATAGTTTTAGATTCTTTTCCATATCTCATTGTAAATATATTTTCGTCGTCTAAAATGGGTATTTTTTGGTTTCTCATTTACCTTCCTGGTTTGTGAGATATGCTTGTTTGAAGCAACCTATGTTTGTACATAGTGCGACCTCACGTACTGAAACTTCAAACAAGTACCACGGACTCCACCGAACATATCAGAGGCTCTACCATAGCTCATTGAAAAAATATTTCCGTTAGCTAAAATGGGTATTTCACAGTTTTTCATTTGGATCTCTGGTTTGAGAGATATCATCGATTGAAGGAACATGTGTTTGGAAAACCAGTGCACACGCATCCCTTGAGCTTCGGCAACCATTTTCTCACTCCTTGGACCACCATAGAGAGAGTATGTTATATGGATGGAAATTCCTCTTCAATATCTCAAACGAGTCTTCAACGGAATTCAATTTCATCACCTGCATCAAAAAATATGAATGGATTTGCAGCGAGACATCAACTTCACCAAAGACCATTTTCTTTTAATTTTATGAAATCCTATTGTAATCATGGTTATGGGTTAACCACATAAAACCCATGGTTATGGGTCAACCACATAAAACCCAAGATTATGGTTATGGGTCAACCACACAAAACCCATAGTTATGGTTATGGGTCAACTACACAAAACCCACGGTTATGGGTTAACCATAGAAAACCCTTCTCTTCATTGGAAATTGACACATTGTAATCATGGGTCTCTTTTTAGTATGAAATGACGGGGACCATCATTTTCTAAGGGGGGAAGAATCATCCGAATTTGAGAGGGAATATGGTCTAAATTCGGATGTATGAGTCATAAAAACATTTAATGAGAGGTCACACGCTCTCAGTCATCATAAAAGCATTAAACGGAGAGGCCACCCTCTCTCATCCATGGTCATTGACAACTCATGGTTTTGTTTCATGGTATGGCTTCAAGGCACATTGTACCTCTCTCATCCATGGTATTTCACAACCCATGGTTTTGACCCATGGTATTTCCCGAAGGCACATTGTATTAATATTATAAAAAGGCTCTATGCCTTCTCAATAAGGAATTCAAGGATTTTTGACACCCTCCACTTCTCTTATTCTATTGCATTATTGGGTTACTGGTTCTGAGTGTCTTTCTTAGTATGGTTTGAGAGGTGAGGTTCAAAGAACTCTCTTTGAGCCTCACCCCTCCATGTGGGCTATTTACTCTATGTATGTTACTCTATGCTTCAAATGTTAACAATTTTGTAGCTTTAATCCCCTCCCCTCTCGGCATCCAAGCCTTTCGGGTCTCATCCACCAAGATGTTAATGTTTGATTAAATTCCTAGTTCCAATAGTTAGGAGCAAGAGTTCTCACAGTTTTGATCATTAACTAACTATGATGTTATTAATTAATGATAATTAAACAATTATAAAATAGAAAATTAATAATCATTATAACTGCTAGTGTTCTTACTAAGATTTCTTTACAAAAGTTAATTTTCAATTTGAAAAATGATTAAGTTATTTACTAATCACCATATACACATACATACATACATAAAATGATAGGAATAGCCTCTATGTTGTATTAATGAATGTGAACTCTCCCATTGAATGTATCTTTACCTATTGAGAGGAGGAGGATGATTCCATGCGATCTTTTTTGGGTTTACAGAGATAAGGAGGAGTGACTTCACCACATGCATTGTTTCTACACATTTAACCAGTGGAAGGAGATAATAAGGGGTGACTTCACCACATGCCCATTGTTTCTACACATTTAACCATTGGAAGGATAAATCTTCACGTAACAATATTTATGGATATTGTTTCTAGTTTTAAAGAATTGTAGTCATAAACAAGTTAGACCCTATATAATAGAGTCATGTATAATAAAGATAATCTGAATGACTTACATATTCTATCTTCCATGGCGTTGTATTACGTATATATTTTGTTTGAATCCGTTTGATGAGGGATGCCCTTTAGAGTTGACCCCATTTTTTTTCCTTTTGGTAACTAACTACTTTGTTGCTTGAAGAAGGATAACTCTTGGAATAATCATAATTCCTTCTAATAGATTGCTCACGAACTATTTATTGTATAACCGACCAAACTTCTGTAAAGGATCTTTCCTAAAATTGTATCTCGTGGAAAAGGAAACTCCAATTTTGAACTCTCGATCAAATCAAAATCAATTTGTGAGGTGGTGATCTCTCTTGGAGGGAGATATGAATCCTATCTTTACCTTGATTCTTAAATATACAGCATGAAAAATATACAAGCAAGTTATCTCTCTTAGGAAATCAATTATGTTGTTCTTTTTTTACCTTTGTGTGAGAAGGGAACAAATGGTCTAGCATTAGTTATTTAATAAATCCGTTTTCATCACTGCAAGTAATGAGAGGGAGAGACCACTCCAGTAGAGATAAATCACTATGAGGGATTCACCTTATTGAGCAATATCTTATCTCGTTCATTCATAAAGGGGGGTTTTTTATTATGAAAAATAAGGTCAATATATTGTATTTTTTGGTCCACGGGGAATAGGTTATGGGGGGGTTTATAGGTATTGGGGGGTATACAAATGGGTTTCTGGTAGAAATAAGGAATATCTTGTATAAATAGGGGTTTTTTTAATTGGAAATATGTATTGGAAGGGGATGTCAAGAAAAGAATCTTTGTAAGTAATTATCAATATTTAGTGAAATTAAGCGTATTCTTTAATATCCCATGAACAAAGACGCTATGACATGGTTTCACTAAATGAAGAGCCCATGCAAATCACCCACATGTAACTTGTATTTAATTCCATTATTTCTTACATGAAGAAGGGGTGACTTCTCTTGTATTTTTATATTATCTTTGTACGACTTGAGTTTTTCTGCTAGTTTTCTACCTCGATTGCGACTGTTTTACAGTTCTATGCAACCCCAATTGCACATGTTCCATCGATAGGTGCAACCTATATTTTTTCAGTCCTTTTCGATGTTTGAAACCCTTTTTGAGACCCCCATTCCATGTTCTACCCCTTCCCCTATTTTTTCCTTCCAGATCTGATTGCTTACAACACCCTGGTTTGTTTTGTGGTCCTATTTTCCTTCTATGTGAGATCCCTTAGTAAAGCTTGGTAGTTGATACCCCCAGTGTGTTTCCTACATCCTGTTAAGTTCCTTATGCACTCATTTACTTTTGTACATTTTATTTTATGGAAGAATTAGTTTTTTTGGAAAATATTTACTGTCATTTACTATTATTTATTTTTCTGCATTTGTGTCTCAGCAACGAGATCACTAGGGTTTGGAAATTAGGCATCATTTGTGCACACATATCGCACCCTAAAGTAAAACACCTGGTTCATTCCCCCAAGCCAACCTAAAATTTAACTTAACTCAACCAGCATTGTAACCTCATTTGAGGACCAAAACAATATTATAGTTAAGTTAGGACACTAGGGATAGGCATCCAAATAACACCCCTTTGTCAATTACATCTGAGACATAGTTGTTGTCCTCTAGGGTACCAAAATCCTCTAGTACTTGTTGAAACAGTCATGGCCACTTTTTTTGGAGCCACCTGCTCTGTCCGAGTAAGACACACCGAAGGGGTTTCAAAATTTAGGGTGGAATACCGCACTCCATTATGTACCGAAGGATAACCCTTCATAGTCCTCCTCTTGAGGAACAAATGGCTGATGTTCTTGGAAACCATACTGGACATGTGATGAATGAGGTATCCTAGTTTCCAATATTTTAGGGATATTTTACCCAAGGTTTCTATCAGTAGTGGGATTCTATTAGCCTTTGGTTTCCATTTCATATTGTTTGACTTTGGATTTCATCAACCAACAGAGGATATTATCTGTGAGGGGATTCCATCTTATATCTATGAGTTTTCTTGCAATTATAATCCATAGGTTAGTGCGTCATTTTTTTTTCTAGGTAGTGTTGCTTGTTATGTTTCTGGACACTTTGTTGTAGCCTCGCCTGTTGTGACATGTTGTTGCAGTTTAGTTTTAGAGATTTATTTTTGGTTTGCATGCCACCATTTACCAGCTCTCTTTCTGCACACTCGGTTGTAGTTGGATGTTTGAGACTGCATTTGACACCTTAGATCCTTCATTCATCACATAGCACACCATCATGCGACCATTTCTCCACCACACTACTTGCAGAGACTTAAGGGGCATACCCCTCAGTTCGATTCCTTGAACCATCACTGTCAAATCCATATTTGACATCATTGACCACCTTTAGAGTTGTACACTGCATCTAATTCTGATTCATATTCCTATGAATCCAAATGTACCTTGTTCACCACCCCATCTAGTCCCATTGTTGGTGCACCTCCAAACCCATTTCAAGGGGGATGGTTGATAGCAGACTCGTGACCTCTCCACCCATTAGATCTAACTCACATGCGCACAGTAGTAAAGATCGATGACGCTCCGGTTGTCTACATACCAACCATACCTTTGGTTAAGAACAAATCACTACCAACCAACCACCCATTTGTAGTTTGTGGCCTATATGGTCATTATTCCCACCATTTCCCAAACATGCCTTAGTATCGGTATCTCCTCAGTGACCTTCGCAAGGAATCTCATGAGTATGAAATCACTGTTCTTGAGGATATCCACCCATCAAAATCTTCCTTGGACTCCAATAACACCATTTACATGATCTATACTTCTAGTAGTCCATTCCCCTCCTCGTTTGTGGAAAATCCTTCCGACCTATCCATGTGCTACTTTCATAATGAAGAAGAGATACTTAAGCTCTTTCAACTACTTAATATCCTTGGGATTATTTGTATCATCGCTCGTTGTTCATCCCCGATGAACCGTCTTCATCGTCGCACCAATTCTCCGTCGAATCAAAAGTCTTCATCCATGGTGTTAGCACCCAGAATCGCACCCAAGGCTGTGGGGAGGTGGACCCCGAGGCAACAACAGAACCACTTTAGGAAAGGAAGCTAGATTCTCCAATTCCAGAGAGGGATCTCCCACAGATGTATAACAAGGGAAGACATAATGTCACAAAATGGATATCAAATATTTGGTGGTTGGAAACAAAATGAAGATACATCAGGCTATGGAGTAAAAAATCCCAAGAAAGCAGAGCAGTTGCATAGGAGAATTCTTGCAAGATCAAGTTAGTGTCTTGATCATGGTCGTTCTATTTGGGGTCTAGTGGGAAAAGCATAACGATGATAGTTTGCTAGCGTAGAGCACCACAAGGATGAATTCCATTCCAGTTTTGGAAGAAGTGCTTGGTCGATATTGGAGACAATGGCAGGAGCATATGAGTATGAATTCCTGACCATTATACACTATGTCTATGATATGAAGTATTAGAAAACAGGACCACAAAGCAATAATAGATATACAGTTAAATCAATAAACAAGATGCAAAACACATTTAAACATTACAGAGAGACACATATATAACATGGTTCACCCAAACGATGGGCTATGTCCACAAAGAAATTGCCAGTCCTTTTATTACATTCCACAAAGATGAAGGGATATACCCTTTAGAAAAACCGCTGCACTTCCTCTTCATGCTCTCACAGTATCTCTTCCAATACAATACAATACCATACACAGTCGTGTTACAATGCTTTCTTTTATAAGGGAAATACCATGGGAAAAAACTACGGTTAACCCAATACCATGCGTTATCAAAACTGTTCGGCAACACACATCCAAACAATTTTATCGGGGGCGCTACCACCGAATCCCCATCTCTCGGGGGAATTACTCCTGAACCCCAAGGCAGGGGGAATGATTGTACAGTAAAATTGGGGTACAAACACAACTGAATAATATCTCTGGATCTAGAAAATTAATCTCCACAACCAACAATCTCCCATTTGGAGACTGATCACAGCAACTGCACCGCTACTGCACTTGTCGAACTATGCTATAGAACTTGGACTTGGAAAATTTCTTATTTTCACCTTCATGCTCGAAGGCAAACAGAAACCGAGTGGGAACTCAATTTCTCTTTGGTTACTCCCTTTGTCAGTATGTCTGCAGGATTCTGGCTAGTATGTATCTTTTCCAGTTTTAACAGTTATTCATCTAGAACAAATCTTATGAAATGGTAGTTGAGTTGTATGTGTTTAGTCCTCAAATGAAAGGCTGAGTTATTTGCAAGATGAATGGCACTCTGGATGTCACTGTACAGCCTACTATTCTCCTGCTTCTTAACCAATTCTTCCATGAACCACTGCAAAACAAAATAAGGACATGATGAACACTTGTAGATAATACTACAGGCTCTAAGAGAACATAAAATGCATGCTAAATTCAGTAAATGCAAATTTTATAAAGATAAGATACAATATCTAGGTCACGTGATATCCAAGGAAGGAATACCAGTGGACCTGGATAAGATAAAAGCAATAATTGAATGGCATGTTCCCAAAGATGTTACTGATGTACGATCATTTATGGGAATAACAATTTCTTACAAGAAATTCATAGAAGGATTTTCAAAGATCATGAATCCTATAACATCTTTCAATAAAAAGGGAAAACGATTCATATAGGATCAAAAGCATGAATAAAGCTTTAATAAATTAAAATAATTGTTAGCTAATGCACCTATACTAAAAATAATATATCCAAACAAATATTTCGTCGTATGCACGGATGCATGCAATGAAGGTTTTGGTGGAGTATTAACACAAGAAGGTCATGTAATTGCTTATGAATCAAGGAAGCTAAAAACACATGAAAATAATTATGCAAATTATGATTTAGAGCTGGCTTCTGTAATTCATTCTCTGAAAATGTGTGGCCATTATCTAATTGGTAAAATATTTCTACTAATGTTTGATAACATAAGCTTAAAATATTTGTTTGATCAAGAAAATATGAATGCAAGGAAAGCTAAATGGTTAGCCTTCCTTAGTGAATACGATTTTGAGATCCAACACATCAAAGGAAAGGAAAACAAAGTGGCTAATGCCCTAAGTAGAAATGAAATAACAAATTTTATAACTCCTATTAGTAGTTACAAAACAGAATTTGATGATAAATTAGAGGAGGGAATAAACTTTGGACAAGGAATACTAGAATCTAAGAGAAAAAAAAACCAATAACGAATCTGGGAATATAAAAACCGATTATAGTTTAAATGAAAAAGGCTTAATGCTGTATAAAAACAGACTTTATGTCCCTAACATACCAGAAATTAAATCGCTGATTTTAAATGAAGTACATAAAAGTCTTTATTTCAGACATCTAGGGTATCAAAAGATGATAACAATGCTAAGAAAATAGTATTTTTGGCCTAATATGAAGAAGGAATTTGTTGAATATATAGTTAGGTGTATAGAATGTCAATAAGTTAAAGGTGAACATCAACACCCAGCAAGTCTTTTGCAACCCTTGCCAATTCCAAATTGGAAATGGGAAGTTATTAGTCTTGATTTTATAACTAGATTGCCTAAAAATCAGAAACAAAATGATTCTATAATGATAGTGGTAGACATACTAAGCAAGGAAATACACTTTATACCTATTAAAACAACTCAAAAGGTTGTTAACATGGCAGACATTTTTATGAAAGAATTTTTTTGGTTGTACGGAATTCCGAAGGTAATAATTTCTGACAGGGATCCTAAGTTTACTGGTAATTTTTGGAAGTCATTGTTTAAAGAACTATATAGTAAATTGAATTTCAGTACAGATAATCATCCACAAATGAATGTACAAACAAAAAGATTCAATCAAGTATTAGAAGACGTGTTATGAATGTATGTTAGAGACTATCCCAAGAAATGGGAAGATTATTTGCACTTAGTTGAATTTGCGTATAATAATCATTATGAAGCTTCAACTAAATGTAGTCCTTTTGAAATATTATATGGTAGGGAATGTAATACTCCAATTACATGGAGTAATCCAGTTGACAGATTGATGTTAGGACCTAAATTGTTAAAAGAAGTGGAAATAATAGTAAAACATGCACAAAGCAATTTGAAAAATTCTCAGGACAAACAAAAGATTCATGTAGACCTTAAAAGAACTCATAAATAATTCAAAGTAGGTGAGCATGTATTTTTCCAGGTAAAACCTCGAAAGAGCTCCTTTAAGTTGGGGATATGTGCTAAATTAGCACCCAGGTATTGTGGACCATTCAAAATATTGGCAAGAGTTGGGCTAGTGGCATATCAATTAGCTTTTCCACCTAATCTTAGAATACATAATGCCTTTCATATTTCTATATTGAAAAGGCATGTGCACGATGCTCCTCATGTGATCGACTAGAATTTTAGTCAGGTAGAACCCGAAGGATATTTTTAGGTGGAACTGGACTGTATTCTCGACAAGATAGAAAATTTTCTCCGAAGTCACACCATTGGACAGGTAAAGGTGCAATAGAAACACCTTAGTCCATATGAAGCAACCTGGGAATTAGAAGGCCATATGCAGGAGGCATATCCAACTCTATTCCAGGAAGACTCGAAATAAACTTAAGAAACATTGAGGACGATGTTGAACTTAAGGGGGGGAGTTTGTAACCCACCTAGAACTGAAAAATAAATATTTTTATTTATTTGAGAAAAACATTATGTTAAAAATTATTGTAAAGTTTTTATGAACAAGTTGGTCAAGGATGACTGTAATTGAATATTTATTTTATTTAAATAATTAAATGGAGAGACACCTATCCAAAGGATACTATTGAAAGAGTGTTCACTAACCAACTAGGAGGAATGAGCAGCTGTAGAAGGATAAATGACAAGTGGAAGCACTAGCATTTCACTTTCTATCCGTTGTAAAAAGCAAAATCCCTAAAATTGTGGTCATGTTCCCTAAGAGGGGGAACTGAGTAGGTGGCTCATTGAAATTCAAAACTGACCAAAAGATCTAGGAAATATTATAAATACCATTGAATTGAGCAGGAGGCTCACTACATTCTATTTCCAAGTGAATGAACCTTGTTATTGCTGCAAACTGAAAAGTCAAGAACAAAAGGAATTCGATGAGGGGATAGCTAAAGTGAAATTGTTGAGTTAAGTTTGCTATTGAGTGCTAAGTTGCGGAGAGTTTAGTCTAGGATGATACATAACATATTCTTCCTACTGGTTCAGTGAACAGGCTCAGGGGTCCTAAGCAAGTAATTTTGGCTATTTCAGGAGACGGTTGGGAGGAACAGTCTCCTTTGGGTGTTTGTCCCCCTTCTGCATCTTATCCAGGTTCTAAGTTGTTTTATTTACTGTCTATGATTTTATTATAAATATCTATCTGAAAATTTATGAATGATGGTGGATTTCAAAGTTAGAACAAGTTAAAAGGATCCTCATTATGTTTTATTGTTTATACCTTAGTTTTACATAAATTAATGGAACTATATTTTAATAAAATTGCTTTATCAATAGATATTTATTCCTATGAAGTTATTTATATTATTTATTTACTTTTCTCGTTCTCTATTAGTTGAAAGAATGTTAGGATTAGAGTAAGGAAAACCTCCTTATAGATGAAAGGATTAGATTATAGGCTAGGGTTTAAAAGAATAAAACAAACTTTACACAAAAATCCCTTCGACTTCACTAGGTTAATTATCAAGAGCCCACAGTTTCCACTTCTTTATTTAATAAATAGAATACTTGTAATTTTAGTATGTACTTAGTCTCTGTTGATTGAAAGGAAGGATCATACATTGTATATTTCCTTACATAACTAATTTTCAGAGGAATAAGATAATATAGCCGAATGACTTAAATCAAAACTACAACATAGAATCTAACTAAATAGTCCCTCTTTTAAGCTACGGTTTTAAAGAAAATATATAAAAGATTAAATAACTACACTTTATCAAAGTTAATATAGTTTAGTAATCAATAGGTCAATATATCAACACCTGTCAATCCATTTTGTAGAAAAAAAAAATTGTAAAACTACATACAGGAAAAAGGCTGTAAACAATAAATTAAACCATTCATCGATTTCTTCACAACACAGTGGAAACTTTTATTAGAAATTCTATATACCTTAGAGAAACAAACTAGAGATCAAAAATCCAAAAGGGAAAGTTTTCCATAGGAAAGCATCCTCTTAGAATCGATTTTCTATTAGAGTCAACACAAAGGTAACTTAAAACAAACAGTAAAATTCTAAAAACACACAGTGGCATATACTGAACGATTTTTCAAGATTATAGTGGGATCATGGACCTTATATCTTATTTAACAAACTAAGTATTGGACTCATGACCTAAATGTTATAAAGTTTAAAATAAAAACTACTGCAAACCCATAAAGGTACCGGAGAATGCAAACGACATTCCAGCCTTAAAATTTTTTAATAGAACAACAAAACTACAGTTCTTGAAATGATACATCACATATGAATCCATCTTGATGTATAAAGATAAAATCCCTCATGGGTCCCTTTAAAATTAAATCATTACATTTACAGTCACGGGAAGGAAGTTTGCAAGTTCACAAAACCCCAGCAGTGCTGGTTCTTCTATCAGTAAAAACATGTAGAATACAAGACCCTATAAAAGAGTTCAAACTCCCCAAAAAAACATTGCAGTGTATAACAAAAACCCTTCATCGACACCATAGTCAAAGGAAGGAGTATTTTTATTTTAAGAAAACCATAGAATTCCTCACACTGAACTATCAGACATTACCATTGTACAAACAAAGAGAAACACGAAAATGAGACTCCAGTCCATGAAATATAGAGCCATGGGGTCACCAAGTTCAAGCTACAAGGAGTGAGGAGCGTGCGTATAGGTCTTAACAGAGCAAATATTTGCTTTTGTGAAGACTGAACCTTACTCATCACATCCATCACGACTGAAGCTCCTGCAGACATTTATGTTTTTATAGAGGTCAATATAAATATATGGAAGAGTGAAGTAAAAATGACAAAAAAGGTGAATACAAACCAAAGATTTGCGTACCTCTTTGAAATCATCAATGGAAACGAAGACGCTCTGACACACACACACATTCTACAGATCCAAACTCAAGATGAAAACTGGTAGTATAAGTTTGATTTACAGACTTGACACTACAAGCTTCGTGAGATGAAGAACGACTAATGGTAATAATTACAATGCCAAATACCTGCAAGCCACATTTTGAAGTCAGTTCTTTTTATAACAAATAGAAGAAGAGAATAAATTGTTCACGCCCAACAAACTGAAATTACCTTTAGTTTATGTGCAGAGGCTTCGTTACCCATGACAAGAATGTCACCGCCAACAGTACAACACTAGTGAAACCCCAAAAAAATCATTAAACTTCTAAGTGAGGTCAAGGGTCGAGAGTCTCAACTCCTCCATGAGTTTTTTCACAAAGTAAAGACCAAGGAAAATGAAAGATAAAATAACTGAGAGTTAGGAAAAAACGCTGAAGGTTATGAAAAGACACCTTTTGTGATCCAGCTAAAAACCATAGATACAACACATGGCCTCATAAATTCCACTAAATGCTACAAGAAAAAACCCCATCCTCTATAGTCCTAAAACCATCTTTTGGATGCGTAGATTTTTATTTCTCTTACTAAGGAAAAATATATTGGCGCTTAATCAGATACTTAGGGTAATAGGGTTGCAAAGTATAATTATGCTTTTCTTAAGGCTAGACCACTTTGTGAAGGCCTCCTTAGTAAGCCATAACCTATTTTTTGAGCACCTGCAAGGAATACATGTTTTTTCTGCGTTAGCTTCAAGATAAGTAAGACCTTGAACCCTTCCTCTTAAGTTTAACTGTTAAACTATAGCTTAACCAATAGTTAAATCATAACGTAACTATTGTAATTTGTTTATGACATTCTTTTGTGTTTGGACAACAAGTAACAAATTCTAGCTTACGACAAGTCGCACATTAGTATTGTCACATGAGATTGAATTTATTACCCATAAATAATAAAAACTAAGCACAAGGTAAAGTTTAGTATGCATCATTTACTTATGATTTATAGTTAGGTCTCGAGTTATAATTTTTTTTTATTTTACGAAAATTGAAGATGTTACATAAAATTTTAAGATTAAATAAATTGCATCTTGAGAAATTTGATCTCTTTTAAAAAATTAAGTGTTGAGAAAAATGATCTTTAAAAAAAATGAAGTGTTGAGAAATTTGATTTCTTTATGTTTAATATATGAAGTTATATAATTTTATTTATTTATTTATTTAAAATTAAATAATTTTTTTGTATGTTATGATAGTTTATTAAAAACAAGAATATGTAGAATTAGGATTAATATTTTTTGTTGTTATAATTTTTATATATTCATATTAAAGATGGATTTATCAAGAAAGAAAGGTCAGTTTGTTTATTGTGTAAAAAATGCATATTTCAAAAAAATTGATTTTGGTGTTCACGGTAAGAATAGATTGCTAGTGAGCAAAAGTTAAGTGTATGAAGTGAAAAACATAAGGAGTACAAAAAGGTATTGAAGAGTCAAATTTGAATCTCATAATATGAATGGTTAAGGAAGTTATATATATATATATATATATATATATATATATATATATATGACTTATGGAGTTTGGATTGGTAGAGTAGCACTCGAAGATTGTTGGAGTGGTAGGAATATAAGAAAGGGAGAAACAATTCAAGTGAAGAAAAATAATATAAATTGAAAGGAAGTGAGAGCAAAATTTGTTATAAGTGTGAGAAAGGAAGTATACAAAATTTGGAAATCAAATAATTTGAGTGATTTCAACTTAAAAATGTTTGCCAAAATTATGAATTACAATTTAAAGAATAAGTTCAATACCATAGTAATAACATAAGAATGATACTTGTGAAAACCTATTCTCAAGGCATGCCCTTGCATATATAATAAAGGGTTGAATGATTGAATTAGTAAGTATATTATGTTGATGCTTGGTGCTTTGAGATTATTTTATTATACTTTTATAATATCCTTATCATATATATATCAACGATTGAAGAATTAGAATTTATTATCTACAATTATTGCATAATACTATAATAATCCTTTGTGCGTTACTATGGCATACATTGACCATGAGATTGGGATCACTAGGAAGTTGGATAATTTATATAGTTAAATAAATTATCATGATCATGTAAGGGAATTGTGTTAAATACTTGATTTTTTTTCGAAAATGGAAACCATTTATTTGAAAATGAAAATCCCTTAATGAATCATTAAGGAATGATGCTATGTATGATCATTAATTCTAAATGTTAATCATGTAAAACCAAATTGTTGGATAATAGATGAAATGGGGTAAAAATTGGATACTATGATTCAAAATGGAGTTGATGTTAATCATGTAAAACCAAATTGTTGGATAATAGATGGAATGGGTTGAAAATGAGATACTATGACTCATAATGGATTAGGATGTGGAGAAATGGATGAGAAGGAAGATTCCAAAAGAAATTAGCTAAAAGAATCCCAATTTTTTTAAAAAAGAGAGAGGTTTTGATTAAAATTAGATGGTCTCACATAGCCTTAAAAATTCCATTGAGACCTCCATATAAATGACAATATTTTCTTAAGTTAGAATATATTTATAATATTAAATATTGAACAAAGTATCATGCTAAATTTAGAAAAGATATAGGATCATCAGGATGGATTGAACCTTATCATGAAACAAGAATAAATGAGGAAGAAGAATTTCAATGTTAAAATGATCAAACAATAATGGTGAAATTATTCGGACAAAAAATTTGAGAACATAACCATAATTTCATAATCATTAACTTGTATGTAAGAAAACCATGATAAAATGAAGAGAATTCGAATTCACTAGGTGTGATTGAAATTCCATGACTTGGATTGACTCTAGAGATCACTAACTGTGGAAAAATCACCACTAGAGACTCACTAGTGTGACTCAAGACAACTAAATCAGTTCAAAATTAGTTAACTGATCAACAAAGGTGAGTTAAGGCACCTAACCTCTTTAAATCATGCAAATGTGGAGCTAGGCTAACTGAAGATGAGCTAATTGATGCCTATCGGAGCATAACTCAACACAGACTAGGGTGAACTAATGGTGGGACTCCCATGACTCAATGTGGGTTCCTAAATTATAGGGATTGGCCTCTAGAGTTCCTACACTCATGAAGAATGGAACATCAAGTGGTAGGTGGTACCCAGATGAGTTTCCCATGGCACTGTTTAAGTGAAAACATACTCCCAATCTAGGAAACTGACATCTAGACTATGTTGGACAAGGGAGGATTATAATATTCCTAACACCCTCCCTTAATCCAAACTTGGAAAACCTGGGCCTTGGAAACTGAGACCAAAGGTCACCCATATAATCTAATGTAAAAACATAACTTCTAAATAAACCAAGGAAATGGGGAAAATCTCATGGGAAGCACCCCCCTCTCAAAATGAATAGTGAAAACCAAGAGCAACTTAATCAAATATTCACACGAAGAATATATTTGAGATAAAAAATATATATTCAGTGAATTATTTTTTGAATATGTCTCCAATCTTATCCTCTATAGGACAGTAATGCATTATGATAGCCTTACTGTGCATAGTTCCCGAATGTAGTGCATATGGAATTCAATGTGTTTGGTTTGTTGCTTCTTTAATGGATCATTGGAAATTTTAATTTATTTTTTATTATCACAAAAAATGTATACTGAAGGAGAAGCATGAATTCCAAACTCCATCAAAACCCCATGTAGCCAAACTACCTGAATAAAATCCTATTAATACTCTTCTTCTACTTAAGAGAGAGAAAGAGTTTCTTTCTTCTTGATTGACCAACAAATTGGTCCATATCCCAATATAAATAAAAATGCCTAAGTAAATTTTATGTCAGTACTATCTCCAACCAAGTGTAAATAAAAAAAATCAGATCTAGCTGAGCACCAACATAATAGTGAATCCCAAACTCTCTCGCACCTTGCACATAATGCAAGCTACACTTCACTACCTTCCAATGCATTTCATGTGGATTCTGTATGAACCTAGAAACAACACTCACAACATAAGACAAGTCTGGTCTTGAATGTATTAGGTACAATAGGCTACCAATCAACTATCTATAGAGAGTACTATCAACCAAGGGTTTAGAACCACCTTCTTCCAATATGATTCCGTTAGCACTCCATTTGAAACTGTCGAGTTATGGGCTTGGAAGGATTCGAAAAGGGTCCTGTTCAATGAAGAATTATACAAACACCCCTCAGGTTATCCAATTAAAAGCTTTCGTAAGCTAAGATCGTCAAGTGGAAAAGAGATCTCAATCTACAGATATATATCCTTCCAAAGGTCAAGACATACAACAGTGAAAATGAGATAAAGGGGCGTCGTAGATATGTGATCCAGATTCACAAAGGAGAAGATCAATGATGGAGCGTGGTTCCACCAGCTGAAGATGCGGGGAAATATTTAAGTTTGGTATTCGCGATTCCTGTTAAAGGGGATAAATGATGAAAGGTCAAGATCAAGGCAAAGTCCGATCGACGACCTGAGGTGATTCCCCTAGGAAAACGTGCGCAGAAGAAAGATCTTTTTTGAATCGTGAAACAGATTAAAGGACAGAGATATCTGATGGTAGAGATAAGAGTATAAGTAGATCTATGGCCATAGATGATTTTGCGATCCGAACTAGCTCGGATAAAGTCACGATTCCAAATTGGGAAAAGTGGTACTTGCTGCAAAGATCAATAGTCACGACGAAGTGCCGGGATTGATCAATGGACGTGGAGGATTTTGTAACTTGAAAGTGATCTCTCAAATAGACAAGGGAATATTGGCCAAATGTAACATGCACATGATCAAATGGTTCCGATGAAGGCTGGGCATGAATCAACGGCTGAAGTTTAAAGAAACGCGGATGGTGGATGTGAAAGGCGCCCAAATAGAAGGGTTGAGAAGGTCTCAAGACCGTAGGTATCACATCCATGACAGAGCTGATAGGAGAGGAGACGTTCCCCCATGTGATTTGCCTCCTGACAGATTAATTGATTCCCCAGATGCAATTTCTAGCATTCATATAGGAGAAATTATCCCTGTTGCGGAGTCATATCACCTAAAGATGGGAATCCTCCATGTGGTTTGGCATGCAGAAGTAAGGAAGTAACCAACGAATCTGCTCTTCACTTGGGGCAAGGCAAGTGTGATGGGGGATACTATTCTGTTTCCTATGTCACAGGAGCGAGGGAGTGTGAGAACGTCCACTCCATGTGCTTTGCGACATGGGGTTGACTACATAGGGTGACACCCAAAAATATTTCCCACAACAAATAGTAAGGTGTTTCAGCTGATGAAGCGATGTGACTAGATCTCCAGCAGGTAAAAGATCACTCGACTCATGCCCTCACACATGTCAGCACTGAGACACTTGATGACGGAGTGTGCAAGAATGTTCACCGGTCATTGCAGAGTCCAATATCTCAGTCCTATATATAACACCATCTTCCAAAGCCTTTGTAATACAGGGAATGAGCTAGCATACTTTTAGAGCTAGAGGTTTCATTTTGTTGTGAGTCCATACAAGTTCGAGAAGTTGGAAATGTCAATTTGGTTAAAAAAACTTGTTCATCTGGGTGTGTTTATGGTAGGTGAGTCAATTTCTACACTTACCCATTGCCTTGGTTTTCCATACCAGGGATGACAGTAGCCATTAGGGAGCAAACATGAAGCATTTTGAGAGATATACCTGTATTCAGATGCCTACACCTCTAGTGGCTCATTACTTGGACACTCATTTCCCGTGGGTGTTTTTCTAGGAGCCCTTATTACCATCGTTTCCTCCAAAGCCTCTGCACAAGAATATATTCCTAGGCTGCACTCTGTAGGAGCAGTTTTTTGGGTGCGAGCATTAGGGGTCCAATTCCTGCACAACCCTATTTGTGAATTCCACTTGCCAAGGGTGATGGGGCTGGTGGAGGTATACTCCACCGTATTGCCTATGGGAAATCCCACCTCATAGAACGTGAGGAGTACAAGAATGAAAAGCCACTGCAAAGTCTTGCCTTGGCCAAAAGCAATACGACCCTTCTTCTAGACCCAACATCTAACAATGTTACCCGGAGAGGGAGGGGTGGCAGAGAAGGTTGGGAAAGGAGGAGGTCAAACACACACCCTGCAGCGTGGCCTGTAAGAGAATCCTCCTCATTAGAGGTAGAGAGAAGTACAAGAATTATAATCCAATCCAGAGGATTATCATCATCAAATGCATGGCCATCCTTTTTCCAGTCCCCTCCTATAATACTGTTACCAAATAAAAGAGGAGCTGGTAAAATGGATGAGCACCGGAGCGCAGGTTTTCTTGTCAGCCTTTGAGCACCATGGTTTGAAGAAGGTAGGATGGTCAAAGGAAGCAGAAAGACACGTCAAGATCAGTCTGAGTCAACAACAGACCACTATCAAGCGATATAACGATCGTTTTCATACCAAGTTACCTGAATGAAGAGACCTCTGCACTTTCAGTCCAATTACCATGCACGACAATTCCATAATGTATGTTAATATCTATAAATCGTGGAAATAGTACCATAATCTAAAATGTTAGTGTCTGATTATGACTGAAAACAGTTTCCAGGTTTTGTTTTGGGGATTAGTCTCAGGTCTAAAATAGTATAAATATACTCCTGGTAGAGGGAGATAGGGGTTGGTTGGGAAACTTTAAAGAGACAAGGCTCTCCATTGTAATTTGTTTCTTCCTTTCTATGATGTGAATAAAATTGTAGAGGAATGATAATTCTTCATGACAGAGATTCCTGTGTCATCTTTTGTTTCAATATGTAACTTCATTATGTGATTGTTTATCCTGTTTTGCATTCCAGTTTGTTATTTTCTTTCATGTTTGGGTAGTAGTGTATAAGGGCCAGAATTCATCCTGTATTTTTTTAGCCCTTTGTTTCAAACATTTTTAAACAATTTCTTCTAAACTCATGCATAATTCATCCCGTAAATGCTCCGTGTGATGGACAGTTTCCTCTCATCCACTAATCACCTGCCAAATATCTCTTGATTGAAAGATGGGCGGATACCTTGCCTTTGTCCATAAATTTCCACAATTCTTTACCTCCTGCAACATGTTCCATAATAGGACTATCGAATCCATTTCCCAATGGTCCCCCTCTCTGATCATCCCACCTACACCTTATAACAACATACTTTCCCCATTCAAGAATCTGACCTCCTGACCATTCTCGATTGAATATCTTGCATGAGAAAATTTGATAAGTAAACAAGAGATCCCTCTCTGACTGTGTTGGGCCAGAGGCACAGTCTAAACTGGTTTTGCTGTTACTTGGGAACAAGCCTTCCGAAACCTTTGGTTCAATTCCAGTGCTAGGAAACTGGCACCGTTGCCGGGGACAAGATTGAAGATCATCCCTGGGTATGAATGACATAATTTTAGATTTGGTTGTTGATGGTGAAAAAAAATCAGACATCAAGAAGGTTGTGCACTTTTCACCTAGCAAATCCACTCTTAAAGGATTCAGACTTCAGTGACTCCGCTGGTTGTATGACCAATAAATCAAATTTTTTGAAAGAATTGGAAGATTGTGCTGGGAAAATGAGCTCGTTGTGAAGCTTGAAAATGCATGGTGAAAGGATAAGATACTCGAGTTTTTTGTTTCTTCCAAGATTCCTTATCTTCCCTTGTATGTTTGTTCTTATCTTTTCCTAAATTAATCAAAATAGCCTTCCATGGTTCATTTCGCTCGGAACAGAGCTATGAATGTATTTCTATATATCCTTCTTTACGAACTGAAAGCATTGCATCGTCTTGTACATTTGATTTTGACCAAGATATTTCACCCGAAACTCATCAAATTAAAGGTTACCCTTGTGAACCTCATGAAACCACGGTTGGTAACATATCTATTTTAGCTAACTTGGTCTCTCACAGTATTCCAAGCCGATACAAACCACTACACTTGCCTCCTATCCGCCATGATTTTCCTGCGAAGCATTACAAGTACCTCCCCAAATTTGATGGAGAATCCAAAGAACTCATTGTTGAGGAACATTTACAAGCTTTTGAACATTTCTTTGACCTTTTTGAAATAGAACATGATGATGTTTGCATGAAAGCATTTGCCTAGTCCTTGCAAGGAGATGGTAAAGAATGGTTCAAACACTTGCAACCTAAGTCCATCAGTACCTGGGAAGATGTTTCTTGCACCTTTTTGAAATTTTGGGGTAGGAGAAGGCCACTGGACCAAATACTTTCATAATTTTATTCCATGAAGAGGAAAGAGGGTGAAGCCATGTCTAGTTTTAATAGAAGATTTGCAAGCTTTTATTATAACATGCCAAAGGAAGTCCAACCTCTTGAAAACGCTGCCAAAATATATCATGCAGCTACCTTTCCTCTTGAACTGTCATTACTTATTTTGGAAATAAAATCAACCACTCTATAGCACATGTTTACCGATTGTTTGGAAGTTGAAGAAAACCTTAAGATGTCCCAAAAATTGTCAGTTCAAGGCAGTGGTGGTGAAATAAAAGATACATTAAAATTGGCTGGGACACATAAACGAAAGGGGATAGTCCCTGTTTGGCTAAATATTTCCCTTACTAGATAGGAAAATGATCAACCTGATATAGAAGCAGATGGTTCTACCATTTTATTTTCTGAAGGTTGCAATCTGCTTAGCACCGAATCCATTAATGATGATTTTAAAATGGATTTCGGTATACCCATGTACGAGGAGGAATACATAGAGGTTATACCCAAAGAACAAGCTATAGAACCATGTTCTGCTAATGGAAAAAATCAAGCTACAATCCAAAGTCAGGGGGCTGAGATAAGAAGGGATAATAAGTGTGTTGAAAGTGACAGTCTACCTTTGTTTTATTTGTCATTTGAATTAATAAGGCACTGACTTAAATCCTCTAAGCGGAGATAGATGTTAGAGGATATGGTGCATTCCATAGACTTGTTTGGAACAGAAGATGATAAAGAGGAACAGTCGTGCAGTCCCTCTCAGCTTATAGATACATCAGGAGTTTGTGATGAGGCATTGGGTCACAAAGAAGGAAGCAACGGTCCTTGAATAAATGCCTTTTTTAACTTTTCACCTTCAGGAATATCATCCCATAAAGAAGGATTATGGTTGTTTGATTCTGTTGAAGAAAAAGATGATCTCCATGCTGAGGCATTTATTAATGAAAGGGTGGATATCTTAGTTGAAAGGGATGAGGAAGGTGAGGTTCTAGCTTCAGATATTTTTAATGAAATGGTGGATATTTCAGTTGAAAACAGTCATGGGAATCCATTTCAAAAACCTTTCAAATATCATCCTGACAGCTCACCAGAGAAAGGGTGTTTTAGATAGCTTTCCCATGATAAACAGAGCAAAAAATATGTTGGAGGTTTTCATGCTTTCTATGACCCCATAGAAGAGTACATGGAGAGGATAGGTAATCATAATGACTGGTTATATATCTGCTGTAAAGATCAGTTTATTTGTTATAGCCTTCTTCCATTATGCATTTCATCTCTGTTCTTAATCAAGCATGAAAAGGAAAAAAAATTATTGGATAATTTTCTTGATTGGATTAATTGGAAGTCAGAATTCACTTGATAAGGCATGTATGCTCAGTTAGGTAGAGTAGGTAGGTACAAATAAGTTCGAGTTCTATCGATCATTTCTTTCAGTGCTATTCAATTTGTTTTCATTTTTGGTTGCAAGTACAGGTTTGCAGTCACAACTGTTCTCCGTTTCAGAGTATGCTTAAGCGCATAATTTGCAAATTGACATAAATTTGTTATAGCGGTAGCTATGAGCATGTTGAAGGCTTTGAAAGAAGGATTGGGGGCATCCCAATGGATCTGGCACTTGGTCTATGGGGTTCTTTGCTACCTTAGTGGGAGGATAGCATCCGTCATGGAGCTAGCTATTAGAACTTCATTTCAAACTGTCGAGTTATGGGCTTGGAAGGATTCAAAAAGGGTCTTGTTCAATGAATAATTATACAAAAACCCCTCAGGTTATCCAATTGGCAGCTTTCATCAGAGTCTAAAACCGTCATATGGAAAAGAGATCTCGATCTACGTAGGTAGATCCTTCCAAAGGTCAAGACATGCAACAATGAAAATGAGATAAAGGAGCGTCATAGATCAATGATCCAGATTCACAACGAAGAAGATCAACGATGGAGCATGGTTCCACAGGCCGAAGATGCAAGGAAATATTTAAGTTTGGTATTCATGATGCCTGTTAAAGGGGATAAATGATGGAAGGCCGAGATCAAGGCGAAGCTCGATTGACGGCTTGAGGCGATTCCATTGGGAAAACGTGCGCAAAAGAAAGAGATTTTCTGAATCATGAAATGGATTAAAGGACGAAGATATCTGACAGTCGAGATAAGAGTATGAGAAAATCTACGGTCATAGATGATTTCGTGTTCCAAACTAGCTCGGATAAAGTCATGATTCCAAATTGTGAAAAGTGGTATTGGTTGTAAAGATCAACGGTAATGACGAAGGGTCAGTATTGGTCAACGGAAGTGGAGGATTTCGTAACTTGAAAGTGATCGCTCGATTAAACAAGGGAATATTGGCCAAATGTAACATGCACATGATCAGACGGTTCCAATGAAGGTTGAGCATGAATTGGTGGCTGAAGTTGAAAGAAACGTGGGCGATAGATGTGAAAGGAACCCAAATCGAATGGTTGAGAAGGTCTTAAGACCATAGGTATCACATCCATGATAGAGCTGATATTAGAGGAGACGTTCCCCCGCGTGATTTTCCTCTTGACAGATTAATTGATTCCTCAGATTCCATTTGTAGCATGCGTACATGAGCAATCATCGCTATGGCAGAGTCATATCACCTAAAGACGGGAAGCCTCCGTGTGGTTTGGCATGTGTAAGTAAGGAAGTAACCAGCGAATACGCTTTTCACATGGGGCAAGGAAAGCGCGATGGGGGAGACCATTCTATTTCATAAGTTACAGGAGTGAGGGAGTGTGATAACATCCACTCCATGTGCTTTGCAGCATGGGGTCGACTACACAGGGTGACACCCAAAAATATTTCCTGCAGCAAATAGTAAGGTGTCGCAACTGATGAAGCGACGTCACTAGATCTCCAACAGGTAAAATATCACTCGGCTCATCCCCTCACACATGTCAGCACCGAGACACTCGATGAAGGAATGTGTAGTAATGCTGACTGGTCATTGTAGAGTCTAGTATCTCAGTACTATATGTAACACCATCTTCCAAAGCCTTTGTAATATAGGGAATGAGCTAGCATACTTTTTAGAGCCCGAGGTTTTTTTTTTTGCGAGTCCATAGAAGTTCGAGAAGTTGTCAATGGCAATTTGGTTCAAAAAAATTAGCCGTCTAGGTGTTTTGATGGTGGGTGAGTCAGTTTCTACACATACTCGTCGCCATGGTTTTCCATACCAAGGATGAAACTAGCCATCGGGGTGCAGACGTGAAGAATTTTGAGAGATATACCCATCTTCAGATGCCCACACCTCCAGTGGTGCATTTCCTAGACACTCATTTCCCGTCAGTGTTTTTCTAGGAGCCCCTCTTACCATCGCTACCTCCAAATCCTCTTCACAAGAGGACAGTCCCATGCTATGCTATGTGGGAGCAGTTGTTTGGGTGGGAGCATTAGGGGTCCAATGCTTGTGCAACCCTATTTGTGAATTCCACTTGCCAAGGGTGATGGGGCTGGTGGAGGTACACTCCACCATATTTCCCATGGGAGAGCTGACCTCACAGAAGGTGAGGAGTACAAGAATGACAAGCCACTGAAAAGGATTTCCTTGGCCAGAAGAAATACAACCCTTCTTCCAGACCCCGCGTCTAATAGTGTTACCCAGGAGAGGGAGGGGCTGCAGATACTTTTGGGCAAGGAGGAGGTCAAACACACACCCTGCGGCATGGCCTGCAAGAGAATCCTCCTCATTGGAGGTAGAGAGTAGTACAAGAATGATAAGCCACTCCCAAGGCTTATTATCATCAAATGCATGGCCACCCTTTTTCCAGTCCCCTTCTATAACAATGTTACCAGACGAAAGAGGAGCTGGGAAAATGGCTGAGCACCAAAGCGTGGGTTTTCTTGTCAGCCTTTGAGCACAACGGTTTGAAGAAGGCATGCCAGTCAAAGGAAGTAGAAAGACACGATAAGAGCAGTCCCAGTCAGTAACAGACCACCAGAAAGCGATATAACGATCGTTTTCATACCAAGTTACCTGAATGAAGAAAACTCTATGCTGTCAGTCCAATTACCATGCATGGAAATTCCATAATGTCTGTTAATATTTGTAAATCGTGGCAATAGTACCACACTCTAAACTTTTAGTGTCTTATTGTGATTGAAAAAAGTTTCCAGGTTTTGTTTTGGGGATTAGTCTTAGGTCTAAAATAGTATAAATATACTCCAGGTAGAGGGAGATAGGGGTTGGTTGGGAACATTTCAAGGGCTGAGGCTCTCCATTGTAATTTTTTTCTGGCTTTCCATGATGTGAATAAAATTGCAGAGGAATGATAATTCTTCATGGTAGAGATTCTTGCGTCGTCTTTTCTTGCAATATGTAACTTCCTTATGTGAATGTTTATCCTGTTTTTCATTCCAGTTTGTTATTTTTTTTCGTGTTTGGACAATAGTGTATAAGGGCCATAATTCATCATGTATGCTCTCGGCCCTTTGTTTCAAACATTTTTAAACAATTTCTTCTAAAGTCACATAGAATTCATCCTATAATGCTCTACGTGATGGACTGTTTCTTCTCATCCACTAATCACCTGCTAAATATCTCCTGATTGAAAGATGGGAGGATACCTTGCCTCTTCCCATAAATTTCCACAATTCTTTACCTCCTGCAACATGTTCCATACTAGGACTATCGACTCCATTACCCAATGGTCCCCCTCTCTGATCGTCCCACCTACACCTTATAGCAACATACCTGCCCCATTCAGGAATCTAACCTCTTGATTGTTCTCGATTGAATATCTTTTGTGAACAAATTTGATAAGTAAATCAGAGGTCCCTCTTTGACTGTGTTGGGCCAAAGGCACAATCTAAAGCGGTTATGCTATTACCTGGGAATGAGCCTTCCACAACCTTTGGTTTAATTCCAGTGCTAACAGATTCCAAATAGGAAAGGGAAAGATGATTCTTTGCAATTAGTCGTATGGTACCTTTTGATAAAATCACGTACGTATTTGGACTGTGTTATCATGATCATCATATTTTTTTAACTCAGTTCAAGGCCAATAAACTACCTCAGAAACCCTATATATTCCATGGAGAATTCCTTGCTCAAAGATGTCTTGATATCCCTTAATCCACCAGTTGAACCACTGGTAATGATCAAGTCATCCACATATAGGACAATCAATAGTAAGAAACCTCCCTTATGTTGCATGTAGACATTGCATTCAAAATTGTACCTCTTGAAATTCTTTGATAGTAAGAAGGCACCCATACTGGAATACCATGCCCTTGGGGCTTGCTTGAGCCCATACAGATATTTACTTAGTTTTCAAACAAAGGAGGAATCTTCAGTGTACCCATCATGCTATCTCATGTAGATCTCTTCTTACAGGCCCACCATGGAGGAAGGCACACTTCACATCCATGTGATCTACCTCCCACTTCTTCGAAGTTGCAATGGCCCAAGCCAGGCTTATAAAATCCATTATTACAACAAGATTAAATGCATCATTGTATTCCAATCCATGAATCTGTGAGTACCCCTTTGCAACCAACTGAACCTTGTACTTAATAGTAGATATTCCATCCACTACTAGTTTAGTTTCGTAGATCCATTTGCACTAGACAAGATTACTCCCCCAAGGTAAGGGAACAAGCTCCCTTGTCTTCTTGTTTTTTAGCGAATCATATTCATCATCCATGGATTCCTGGAATCTTGGATCATGTCAAGCATCTATTTAGGATTGAGGATCAGAACCTATCATCATGTATCACCTCTATGGGAGAAGAGGATCAGTATGGCAATGTGCAACGTTCTCATCCTAAACTTGAGATTTGGTTCTCCTTTTTGTCAGATGGATCCCCAACACTATTCCCAACAACTTCAATTAGTTTTTTGGGCCAATTTAGGCCTTTAATTGGGAGAAGGAGATGGATGTGGATTTGGATCCGATTGATATTCATTCTCAAGATCAAGATATGATACCTCTTGATCCTCATTTCTAGACTCTGAATCTGAAATATCAGTAGAAACAACATCATATGAAATTGGAATAGATTCAACATTTATACCTTCCATTTCAGTTGGTTGTGGTTCATACAGCGGATCTTCATTGAATTGGACACTTTGATCTATGAAGAATCTTTTGGACGTAATATCCATCAACTTGCAAGCTTTTGCATTATCTGCATATCCCAACATAATGCATTCACTACTTTGAGGTTGAAATGCTTTTCTCTTGTCAGATCGAATTCTGGCCCATGCTTTGGAGCAAAAAACCCTCAGGTGTGAGACATTAGGGTTATGTCTCATTAGTGCTTCGAATGGAGGGACCTCAAAGATTGATTTGTGAGGTACTATGTTCTATATGTACAAAGAAAAGTTCACTACTTCAACCCATATGTGTGAAGGAATATATCTTGCTTCAAGAAGGAAAATACCCATCTCCTTTAATGATAGGTTCTTCTTCTCAGCTACACCATTTTGTTGTGGTGTGTATGGGATTGAATGTTGCATTTGGATACTTTCTAAAACACACAGTTGTTTTAGGTCTCTTTTTATGTACACTCCTCCATTTTCTTATCTGATTGCTTTGATCTTCTTCCCAAGAGTGTTCTTAGTTAAGGATTTGAAAACTTTGAATGTTTCAAACACCTCAGACTTATGACTAAGAAATTAGATCTAAGAATACCTTGAGTATCCATCAATGAAGGACAAAAAGTATCTAGATCCATTCATGGATGTTGTAGGCATTGGTCTGAATACATCACTATGTACCAAAATAAGTGTAGAGGCAACTCTTCTTACCTTCCCAACCTCATACCTTCTCCTTGGATGCTTACCTACCAAGAAACCATTGCAGACACCTTGAGAGTACTCAATGAGACGAAATCCCTCAACCATCTATTCATTATGAAAATACTGAATGAATTTGAAATTAAGATAACCAAATATTTCATGCCGTATTTTGCTTGTATCATTATCATGAGTCAATATGGCACTTCGATATGAGTGAAGAAGAAAATGTGAGAATCAATATGCCTTGAATGCATTATTTGCAATTCCTTTTGCTATCAGGGTTAAACTACCATACTTCCTTTGGAGTTTTTAATCCCTAAAGGTGGAAGAGTAACTCCCTAGATATGAATGCACATGAAACCAAAGACTTCATCCAATTTTCTCAAATACTTTGACTTCTCTAAAGGTTTCTAAGGTTCGACCTCCTTTCCCATAGTAACCCTATACAGACCTTTGTTGTGCAACAAAATCTGTATAACAGTCCTCCAATCAAAATAATTGAAGGGTGTGAGGATACTTGGTGTCAAGGCTATTGAATTCTCTATTTTGCAGCTTCAGGAGCATCACAATTCTTCTGAATTATTCAATTTACTTGCAAAAAAACTTTCAATTCAAAGACAAACTAGTTAAATCACTCTCTACTTCGACATGTGCACATTATCGGGGTGCTTCACACCTGACTAGACTTCTTTGGATAAATCCAGAGGGATAAAGGCACATATACCTGGAATTATGTGAAACACAGTTGCTTCTGCTGCATCAATGGAAGTTTCTAAGGATTGAAATTGTCTTGAGCAATTTCTTGGATACCATGTTAAATTTAGCAAAGTTATATGATCATCAGGATGGATTGAATCTTACTATGAAAGAAGAATGAATGAGGAAGAAAAATTTTAGTGTTAGAATGATCAAATAATCATGGTGAAACTATTCAGACATGAGGTAAAAATTTGACTGCATAACCATAATTTTATAATCATTAACCTGCATGTAATACAACCATGATATAATGAAGATAATTTGAATAAACTAGGTGTGATTCGAATTTCATGACTTGGACTAACTCCATAGATCATTAGTTGTGGGGAAATCACCACTCAAGACTCACTAGTGTAACTCATGACAAATAAATAAGTTCACAATCACTTAACTGATCAAGGTAGGTGAGATGTTGGTCTTCTCTGGGAAGACCCAGGTTTACTGTATTGTACCAACAAAACTCCTAACTCACTGGCCCTTTTGGTGACAGACCGCAGAACGGCCTGAAGTCTCACCCGAAGTGATCCTAGATGGGGTGGCTGAAGAATTAGGTTTCCTCAACCAGGTTCTATAGCATCCTAGGTCCTCCTGACTCTACTTAACCAGCAGAATCTATCAGCAAGTGCTATTTCTCTCTTACTAGCTGGCTCTGCTATGGGGATGACTCTTATCGCATCACAGCTTCTAGGATGATGCATAGACTTTCTCTTCTGCTCAACTCTTAACCTACGATATCTTACACCGCAACTTCCCCGACAGTGCGATATCACCTTTCTACGCCGGGATATTTCCTACAGTAAGACTTAATATGCTCATCAAATCTCAAGGTCCAGAGGCTTCCTCTCTGGGTATAATAGCTCAGTTAACCTTCATTAGGGTGTTAAACAACTTCACTTATGCTTCTACAGTCTAACACACTTAACATCAATCACACTCAACTTGCTAAACTCATATACAGAAGTCACTTAACATAGTAGCTGTTAACTATCGTAAATCAAGCACCGATAAACTCATATACAGAATACTTGACACATTCAACTCGCATTTAACCTTCTGTGTTACTGCAACTGAAGGATAGCATACATACATTCATCAACTGATAAGGAAAGTTCATGTAACAGATAACAAATAGCAAATAAGTAGAGCACAATCACATGAGACAGTTGCACAACACACGGATTTTATGTGGTTCACTTCCAGGAAGGAAGCTACGTCCATAGAAACTGTGTTTATATTATATCTTGAGAGAGTAACACAGTTCCGTTGTAACCTCTTATGCAGCTTGAGATCTTCTGGAAAAATCCACGCACACAGCTGAATCCCTTCTCTCTTAGATCTCTTCTCTTCCTATAATTCTTTCTTCTTACAATATTTCCTTCCTCTCTCTCTCTCTCTCAATCCCTGCAGATTGTTACATTCATGCTCAAGGAGTTGGCCACTGGTTATAGTAAGATAACTACAGACTTAACAACAGAACTAGAGCTCGACTCTTCCTCAAGGTCTTACAATACTGATGACAGCTAACAACAACTAAATATCTAGCTGGCTCACTATCTAACTTTTCATAATACAAAATACATGCTTAAATATAGGTGGCCCGAAGGTCTCATCGTGATACAAAATTGTGGGCCTATCCCAACAGTAACCCAAAACCCTAACTGTGATAGGCAGCCTATTTGTACTTTGGACTGTCGCTTACTGGTCATGCCGCAACTTTCTG
Organism: Pseudotsuga menziesii; assembly: GCA_001517045.1. Lineage (NCBI taxonomy): Eukaryota > Viridiplantae > Streptophyta > Pinopsida > Pinales > Pinaceae > Pseudotsuga > Pseudotsuga menziesii. The sequence goes on from LPNX010423940.1 coordinate 141,145, forward strand.
CAGTCTTCGATGATTTCCAGTGCTAATCATGGGTATGGGCACCGCTTCCTCAATTGCTCCCCTTCTGTCCTTTGTCTTTAATACCTCGGCCCATTGCTCCTTTCCTATTTATGAGGGTAGTTGAGCCCTCTTGTCTTCGCCACTGCCTTAAATGCAGTGGTTGAGCTCTCTTATCAACCGCTTCAGGTACTGTTTCCTTTGACTTCCTTGTTTTGATATAGCAGCTTTTCCTGTAGCTGCGGGGCCCTGCTCCAATAGTCCCCTAACACTTACTTGTGGCTCGTCC
>LPNX010423940.1:145013-211385 GCA_001517045.1 Pseudotsuga menziesii
TAATCACTCATCAAAATTGATGGACATCCAAATCTACTTATGATGTTTTCAAAAATGAACTGTGCAGCTATAGCAGCATCACAATTCCTTACTGCTTTGGCCTCTGCTCACCTGGTGAGGTATTCTGTTCCTGTGATGATGTATCTCGCACCAGTTCATTTCCCTGGTGGGTTGATAGGACCCACAAAATCTATAGCCCACTTGTCAAATGCCCGCAGCGTAATCTGTGGTCGCAGCGGCATTTCATCTCTCCGCGAAGGTTTTCCTCCCCTTTCGCAGATATCACAGTATCTGCAAAACTCCTTAGTGTATTTATGCAAAGTAGGCCACCATAATCCTGCAGCTAGAATTTTCTGAGCAGTCGGATTTCCTGCGAAATGACCTCCTGCGGTACCTAAATGTGCTTCTCTGATAATGGCGTCTTTCTTGTGCAGCATAACGGATCTGTGCAGGACTTCATTTGGACCTAACTTGTATAACTGTCCTACAATCAAAGTGAAATTTGCTGGTTTAACAACTAACTATTTCTTTTCCTGCTTCGTAAAGTCAACTGGTGCCCACCCTGTAGTGAGAAAGTGAATAATATCTGCATAATACTCATCTGTGTTCTAGATAGAAAACAATTGCGCATCTGGAAAATTATCCTCTAGATTACTTGGTTCTTCTCCTGAGTCTATTCACGACAGATGATTAGGTCCGGCATTTAATCTCCCTGGTTTTACAATAATTTCAAAATCATACTCCTGAAATAGGAGTAACCATCTGCAGATCCTTCCCCCTAACACTGACTTATTGACCAAATACTTTAAAGCGGAATGGTCAGTAAACATCTTGAATGGGGCACCCAACAGGTAGTGCCTGAACTTCTGTAGAGCATACACCATAGCTAATCCTTCTCTTTCTGTAGTGGTGTAGTTCTTTTCTACGGTAGATAACTTTCTGCTTGAGTACGCAATAGGGTGATCGATACCCCCTTCTCCTGGCTATGTTAAGACAATCCCCAGTGCGATGCCAGATGCATCCACATGTACATGAAATGGTTTGTCCCAATATGGAAATACTAATATGGGTGCGGTGACCATCTTCTATTTAAGAGTGTCTAAACTTTGCTGGCATTCCTCATTCCATAGGAATTTCACTTCTTTCTTTAGTAGCTTTTCCATAGGTGCTGTGATCTTTGCATATCCTTTGATGAATTTTCTATAATACCCTATATGACCAAGCACTGTCCTCAATTGCTTGACAGAGTTGGGTGCTGGAATATTTACAATGATGGCAATCTTTGCAGGATCTACCATCAAGCCTTGTTTGCAAACAATATGACCCAACAAAATACCAAATGGTGCATAGAATATACATTTCTTCAAGTTAAGAGAAATCTGATATTGCCTACATTTCTCTAACATGAGCCTTAAATATCTTATATGCTTTTTTATTAATCCAAATACAGTCCAATCATCGAAATAGACTTCTAAGAATTTATGGATGTATTCCTTAAATATAGCAACTACTACTCTAGAAAAGATAGCTGGCGCATTTTTAAGACCAAAGGGCATTACCGTATACTAGAATGAGCCCCATTCTGTCACAAAGGTGGTCTTATGTCGATCCACTGGATGGATTCTTATCTGGTGATAGCCTGAAAAGCCATCAGTGAATGAGTAGATCTTTTGTCCTCCCACATTGTCTAAAACTTCATCAGTAAAAGGTGTCGGAAATGGGTCATGAAGTGAGGCATCGTTGAGTTTGCGTAAATCAACACAAATCCTGATTTCTCCTTTAGTTTTATTTTCCTACACAACGATGGGACTAACCCATTCGCTCTCTTCTACGGGCTCAATGATGCCTGCTGCTAGCATCTTATCAATCTCATCCTTAATTTTTTCTTTATAACGAGGATTTAATCTGTATGGACGCTGCTTAACTGGCCTAGCATCCGCTTTCAAAGGTATCCTCATGACTCTCAAATCTCCTACTATTCCCTTCATCTCTGTAAACTTAGTGGGAAATAAGTCCTGATAGTCATGTAACAAATCTGCGATGTGTCCTACCGTTTCATCATCCCAATAGTTTCCAATAGAGGCAAATTTTGGTTCTGTTTTTGTGCCAATATTGATCTTTTTAATCTTAATAGGCTCTATGACATCTGGAATCTCTAGATTTGGTCCATCAACTTCACGATTTCCTTCTGACTCTGGAATGTTGATACTGCGAGGATTCTCATCCTCATCACCTGGCTCTTCTGCAAAGTTGTAACACTCTAGCGCATGTTCTAACTGGATGGCCCAATCAGGTTGAGCAGACACTGGTAGGGTACAGTCATCAAATATCTTAGTCTTTATAATCTCTAGAGCCTGATCAATGCTTGGATACTCAGATTCAAAAGTGAAAGTGAGTAGAAAGCTGTCTATCATAACTGGCCATGTAATCGTTCCTTTGCACAACTCTATCTCAGTGTACCAGTTCCTTGGGACTGTGTCTAAAGTGTGAATGAATATGTGAACCCATTCATCCTCTGGAATGTCCGACCAGTTCTATTCACAAATCTTAATATGTGACCTGGGGTCACTTTCTCTTGTATATTTCTGTTGAAAAATCTCCTTGTCATTAGAGAATATGATCACCATCAATCTCTTAAAATCATCCCATGATGCAATATTTTATTTATGTGCACGCCACCATCTTCCAGGTGTGGCTCTTGCTGCAAGGTCAATAGCTGCCATCCTCTTCTCATGAGGGATTTCCTGCTCAAACTGCTGTAAAAAGTCAGTGACATCTGCTAAGCCATCAAACGATGGAATATCCTTAACCTCTATGCCAATCCATCGCAGTGACTTAGTAATAAATGCACATCTGCGAGCTGAAACTTCGTAAATTCTATTCTGCCAATTTTCTAAACCAACATCCAAATCCGATGCGCATGAGCTATCGCATCGCCAACTAATATTTCCTTCTGTGGTGGGATTGATATAATCACTCTGGTTAGCAATCATCTGATAGAATCTCTCCATATTACACACCTCTTCCTCTGCTTTGATAGGTTCAATGTATCGATGACCCTGAAAAGGATCCAATGGTGCGATGACTCGAATCTGTTTATCCTCAAAGGTCATTTGTCTTTTCTTCAAATCGATAACAACCATGTTATCAATTTCCCAATAAATACCTAATGAAGCTGGATACGGTCTGCTATCACCAATAATTTCTATGATTTCAAAATATGCAAAGTTGCGAACTCCATCAATATCAACTGGTACTTGTGGTAATCGACCCAGTGGCGATACCCTCTGCTGATTGGCTAGTCGCAGATGGATAGGTGATCTGGCTAACTTAGGGCTACCCATCTGTTCCCATGTCTGCTTAGTAAGAACATTTACCTTTGATCCTAAATCTAGGATTACGTCATCCATTTCGAACTCTCCAATTTCTGCTGTGAGTCTCATTTCTCTTCATGTTCTTGTATGACCCATAATATTATGAACAACACGCTGCGTACTGCTGACGGAAGAATATTGCTGATATTGATCTATGATGCGTTGAAGCTCTCCTATGGCTTTCTCATTTCTTACGAGTTTCAAGCAGCTCCGCTGGAAGGATTGTACACTTCCTGACAACTCATCTTCTTCGCACCTTCCAGATGTAGTAGCCTGCGATGTTTGCACAGGACTAACGCCACAAGAGTTTTGCTACGGTACACCCCTACAAGGAAGTATCTGCGATCTTGCTGGTGTAGGGTCAGTAAAGAAAGTTTTAGCTTGCTGAAATGTTTCTTTGTTCTTCTGCAGGTCAAGTGGTGTAGATTTATCAGTGGCTTTATGAACCCACTTCGGACCTGTACTCTTTTTGGCATCCTGCGATGTCCTACTAGTAGAAGCACTGCTGCGAGTCACAACATTGACTCTTGGTTCTGGTTCTTTCTGCTCAGCAACAATAAGTTGAATATTTTGGTTTACTGTTGGCTTAGGATCCTTAATCTTGGCTATCAGGATAGGACATTCTTCTATAGTGTGATCATAGGACTTGCAATACTTACATGTTGTATTAGGGTTCTGACAATCCTTAGCATAATGTCCTATAGCTCCACAGTTGTAACAGACAATCGGTCTACGACCTCGTCCTTTGAATCCTCCTCCATGGCCATCATGAGCCGGTTCATGTGATGGACCTGCTGATGGTCCTGATGTCTCTGGCTGGACTCTATAGAAGTCATGTTTTCTCTCTATCATGAGATCATAAGCTCTGCAATTATTTTCATCATGTCCTACTAACTTACAGAAGTTACAGTATAAATTCTTAGGAGTTTGTACATACTTCTGAAGTAAAGGGAATTCATGTGGTCTATGTCCTCTTGTTCTACATATTTCACACCATGGCCCTTGATTTTGTACTAAGGGGTTAGGAGCCCCACTTTCTAGATACTCAACAAATACTAGACAGTTATCTTTGGTATGGCCATGTCCTTTACACTTTGTACACCATAGTTCTTGTTCAACCTCTTTTCCTTTCTTAATCTCATGTAGCTATAAAGTGAGATTGGCTAACTGATTCTATAAGTTTTTCATACCTGCACTAGTCTCAGCTAAAGGTGAAGCCTCTAGTTTCATTGCCATCTCCAATGCTTCATCCTGCATATGGAGTTTTTGTTGCATTAGTGGAAGTCTGATATGAGGGAGCAGTGCTGCGATGAACCATTCCTTATGCTGCTCCGGTGCAAACTCAAAGCTAACTTGGTCTATAAGAGCTTTAAATTTCTGATCAAAATCCCATATTGACTCTGTGGGTAATTGTTTGATGTCTTTAAGTTCTGTGATACATTGTGACTCAGACTTGGGTTTATTAAATTCCTTAATCATTGCGGTTCTGACCTCTACGAGTGTTCTGATCTGTGCTGATGTGTACTTCATATACCATGTTAAAGCTCTTTCTCTAAGTGTAGTAGCTAATTGGACAAGCTTAGTATTGTCATCCTGGATCTGTTCAATGGTCCATACAGCTTCACATAGGAACCAATGCTGTTCTGGGTCTTCTGCCCCTGTACCCCTAAAGGTAGGTAATTTCATGTCATCCCCCATTCTGTTTCTATGAGGTGGATTCTGATTCTCTGTATTACTACCACTTGGTGGTGTAACTGGAGGTGGTGTAGAGGTAGTATGTACTATGTGTGAACTACTAGATGGAGTTCCTACGGGATTATTCTGAGTCTCGATCGGTTTCTGTGGGGTATAAGGGTGGTAAGGGATACCTCCTGCTGTTCTTTCTCTATTACTTTGACTTTGTTCTCTAGTACTATATGAACTGTCTTCAAAGAAGGAAGATCTAAAATCTACTTTATATCCCTTACCGCTACGTGTATATCCAATTTCTTTAGAATCACTTTCAAACTCTTGTGACATTACACTTAACTTATTCATCTGAAAATATATCCAGTACTCCTTTTTCATATAATAACATCTTAAGGGACAAATTTAAAGAGTTCAAGTACTTACCACGATATCCTTTGAAGAAGTACCTTTCTGCTTCGCTAAAGCTCTTTCTTTGATCAACTGCAAACTCCGTAATGAAACCTTCCAGCAAACTTGCAAGCCAGAAGTCTACTTCCCATGAAATGGGATTATCTACACTCTTCATGGTGTGAATTAGTCTGGTGTCCAGACAATGTTTCTTTTCTTCTTGAATACATGCTTATCATTCAACTTTGACAACCAATCATACAACTCATTTGCATAGGTCACAAAACATATCTCATGCAGGTCTGTGAATATATGTTTCTATAGCCAGTCCTCTGCACTTAGCCTAGGACTCTTGTTTTCTTTCTCAGCAAATTCTCTTTCCTTAGACTCAACCCATTGGTTAAGTTCTTCTTTAGTAGGATGCCAACAGAACATCAGCTCTTCAATTTGTTCAAAACCGACGACGGAACCATTTTTTGGTCTTCTTTGGGTAGACCCGAGTTTACTGTATTGTACCATCAAAGCCCCTAGCTCACTGGCCCTTTCGGCGACAGACCACAGAATGTCCTGAAGTCTCACCCGAAGTGATCCTAGATGGGGTGGCTAAAGAATCAGGTTTCCTCAACCAAGTTCTGTATCATCCTGGGTCCTCCTGACTCTACTTAACCAGTGAAATCTATCAGCAAGTGCTATTTCTCTCTTACTAGCTGACTCTGCTATGGGGCCGACTCTTATCGCATCACAGTTTCTAGGACGATGCACAGACTTTCTCTTCTGCTCAACTCTTAACCTGCGATATCTTACACCGCAGCTTCCCCGACAGTGCGATATCGCCTTTCTACGCCGCGATATTTCCTATAGTAAGACTTAATATTCTCATCAACTCTCAAGGTCCAGAGGCTTCCTCTCTGGGTATAATAGCTCAGTTAACCTTCATTAGGGTGTTAAACAACTTCACTTAAGCTTCTACAGTCTAACACGCTTAACATCAATCACGCTCAACTCGCTGAACTGATATACAGAAGCCACTTAACATAGTAGTTGTTAACTATCGTAAATCAAGCACCGATAAACTCATATACAGAATACTTGACACATTCAACTCGCATTTAACCTTCTATGTTACTGCAACTGAAGGATAGCATACATACATTCATCAACTGATAAGAAAAGTTCATGTAACAGATAATATATAGCAAATAAGTAGAGCACAATCACATGAGACAATCGCACAACACACAGATTTTACGTGGTTCACTTCCAGGGAGGAAGCTACATCCACAGGAACTGTGTTTATATTATATCTTGAGAGAGTAACACAGTTCCGCTGCAACCTCTTATGCAGCTTGAGATCTTCTGGGAAACTCCATGCACACAGCTGAAGCCCTTCTCTCTTAGATCTCTTCTCTTCCTATAATGCTTTCTTCTTACAATATTTCCTTCCTCTCTCTCTCTCTCAATCCATGCAGATTGTTACATTCATGCTTAAGGAGTCGGCCACTAGTTACAGTAAGATAACTATAGACTTAACAACAGAACCAGAGCTCGACTCTTCCTCAAGGTCTTACAATACTGATGAAAGCTAACAACAACTAACTAGCTAGCTAGCTCACTATCTAACCTTTCATAATACAAAATACATGCTTAAATATAGGTGTCCTGAAGGTCTCGCCGTGATACAAAACTGTGGGCCTATGCCAACAGTAACCCAAAACCCTAATTGTGATAGTTAGCCTATCTGTACTTTGGACTGCCACTTACTGGTCACGCCGCAGCTTTCTGCAGTCTTCCACGATTTTTGGTGTTGATCGTGGGTATGGGCGCTACTTCCCTGGTTGCTCCGCTTCTGTCCTTTGTCTTTAATACCTCGGCTCGTTTCTCCTTTTCTATTTATGAGGGTAGTTGAGCCCTCCTGTCTTCGCCGCTGCCTTAAATGTAGTGGTTGAGCTCTCTTCTCAGCCGCTTCAGGTACTGTTTCCTTTGACTTCCTTGTTCCGATATAGCAGCTTTTCCTGTAGCTGCAGGGCCCTGCTCCAACATGAGAAAATGTGCATAACCTCCTTAAATCATCCAAATGTGATGCTAGGCTAACTGAAGATGAACTAATTGAATACCATCAGAGCATAACTCAACAAAGACTAGGGTGAACTGCTGGTGTGACTCCCATGACTCAATGTGGGTTCCTAAATTATAGGGATTGGCCTTTAGAGATCCTAAACTCGAGCAGACTAACATGTCAAGTGGTAGGTGAACCCAGATGAGTTCCCCATGGCACTAGTGAAGTGGAAAGATACTCCTAAGCTAGGAAACTGAAATTTAGACTAAAAAGGATAAGGAGGTATTATAATAATCCTAACACATCATTGTACCTTTATGTTAATAAATAATAATACTAGTTACAATGGTATATATGTGTCTACACCAATCATTAAAGATTAACATCATACTATTTAGAATGATACTTAATCATAATATTAATTAGAATAACTAGTTGGAATGATACTTAATCATAATATTAATTAAATTGATACGTATGTGTCGATGCCAATATTAAAGATCAACATGATATAATATGAGTCCATAATGACTTTGCCCATAAATCACGAGAATTAAATATTAAGTAGATATAATGTAAATGGACTTCATTTGAAAACTATAGAATACTCCTTAGTTGGTTTTAGGTGAAATAAGTTAATGCTTTATATTAGATATTAAAGGGTACCAAGATATGTAGAGGCAATTGAAAGAGTGTGAAGGGGAATATCAATCTAATAGAATAGAATCTCAAACATATTAATATGATTTTATAATAAAATAATTTATAATTTTATATAAATATTAATTAAAGGAATTTTTTTATTATCTAATTTATGATGATGATGATGATTAATGTCTCCTGATACCAACTTTGGTTTATCAGACCTTAAGAAGGAAAATAATTGGTTTACTTTAAAATCTTGTTCCTGTGCTCAAAACGCTTTCCAAGAAGCTTTCTAAGCTCACTATAATTTTGGCAAGTTAGGATGTTATAAAGGTTTTTATTGTGGAAAATACTATGAAACTCAAATCTAATGTGGGTGTAAGCAAGGCACTCTAAGAGAAAGTGATTTTCATCCTCAACGCTTGTAGACTCACACAGATGGAAAACCCTTTCCGCGCACAGAGTTTTAGGAATAAATCAATGCCCTATTTCGCTATGGAGTTCATGAGAGTTCGTTCTAACCCTAGCTATATTAATTTTCTTCCATGATCTAGATACTATCGAAAGATACTTTTGATCCTCCAAGTTAGGAATAATGAGCTCCTTATAGTATCTTAATTTTCTCTTAACTGCTAAATTTTCCTCACACCAGAATTTCTCTTTAAACTTAGAAGTAATAATAGTTTTGACATTGTCAATGTTCTCCAAAATGTCATTTTCATTAATGCCCCAATGGTTTAACCAAGCCATGGTATCTTTACACCAACACCGCTTGAGGCGCAGTTGCTTTTGACTTGAGTTTAAAGCAATTTTAGGAAGTCTCTTGTTTTCCACGCTATTTATCTTATGCTTGTACATCAGGTATCTAGTCGTAGAAATTCTCTCGATGGGGGAAAGACCCACTTCTATGACGAGAATAGGATAAGGCGTGTTGCTTTTAATTTCGAGGTTATAAGTTATAAACTGCTTCTGTATTTTCTCAATTTTCCTCCAAGATTCTCTAGAAATGTTGCACCCCCATACTTCACAACCATACAAGATAATAGGGATGACAAGAGTTTTAAATAGGAGCTTCTTTTTATCCCACATAGCCAGATTGGCCGATTTACAGTTGTTTTCAATACCAAAATAAGCTTTCCACCATCCATTAATCCTTTTCTCAATCCTATAGTTCCAATTGAGTTTGTGATGAATATCAATTCCGAGATACTTGTAAGAAGTCACTTCCTCTAGATTTATATTATCATAAATAAAATTTGCATAGGTGTCTTTCTTAGATTATATAATCATGATTTTTGTCTGGTTCGTCTTAATAGACATACCCATGTTAGAGCATAAATATTTAATAATTCTTAATTGCTTATCGAGATCAGAAGGACACCTTGCCATAAGAACAATATCATCAACATAAAGTATGAGGATGATAACTATCCCAACTAAGATTGTACTGGTGCAACCTCCTTCTTCTAAACACTTTTCTAGCTTATCAATGTAAATACCAAAAGGGTAGGGGAGAGGGGGAAACCTTGTTTAACTCCAATATTAAAATTTATATCTATTGTCCACCCCTCATTATTCTTAAACTTAGCAATGAAATTTTTGTATAACCTTATCACGACATCTCTCAACTGAAAAGGAACCTTAAGTTCCTCTATCCTATTCCACACGTTATTTCTAGGAACTGTATCAAAAGATTTTCTAAAATCCACAAAGCAACAAAATAGGCCAGACTTATTAGTACGACATTCCTTTGCAATAATCCTAATTCTAAGGAGGTGTTCTGTAGTTGAATGATTCCTTCTAAAACCTTCCTTTCCTTTAACTCGTTGACCTTCCATTTCTCTCCATCCATTGATATTATTTCCTAAGATAATGCCATATAACTTAGCTAAGATAGGGATAATCATAATAGTGTGATAGTTAGAGGGATCATTTTTATCACCACTTTTGAAAATAGGAATAATGAGGCTTTGATTCCAAGGTGTAGGAAACCCTTGCTTGATTGCTAGATTAAAGAGTTTGTGGATGTGCAGGATGAGAGCATGTCTTCCAAGTTTTAATATTTCCCTGTGGTATCCTTCAATGTCTTTGGCTTTCCCATTTGTTAAGCGCTTAACCCTGAAATCTATGTCTTCTGAAGAGAAACATTCTTTCGTTGTAAGAGGAGTTTGAATTTTATCTATGGAATCCGAGGATTTATAAAGCGTTTTAGGATAGGAGTTCCAATCTTTTAAAGAAATTTTATTTTCTTCTTTTGTTTTGCGAGCTAGAATTTGCCTCTAGAATTTCTTAGGAGCCACCTTGGAGAGGTGTAGGATATTTTCCTGCCTTTTACTTAGAAAATGTCGTTTTTGTCTTTTAATTAAGGCTTTGTAGTGATTTGTCTTGTCCATTTTTATCAAATATGTAGTATCTTTCTTAATTTCATTTCTCACATGTTTACATTCTTGATCATACTAAGGGTTGGTTCTACTATTGCTCGTTTTAGTCAAGACTTCAATAGAGAACTTGTTAATGGATGACGAGAGGGTTGAAGAAAAATTATGGTAGAGATTTTCTATATTCTCCATGCTAGATAAAGGAACTAGTCCATATTTTAGATTGTGGAGAAAACAGTCAGGTTTATTTTTATCGAAGATCATGTACTTTTGGCAATGATAGTTTTCCTCCTTGGGATCATTATACATGGAAATATTGATATTTATAATTAAAGGTTTGTGATAAGAGTGAGGCTCATGGTCGTTGAAGATGTTTAAATCTATTAATTTGTTATATATAGGGATATCATATATAACATAATCTACCACACTACTTCCAAGCCCATGGATACAAATAATCTCGCTAGAATTTGACCGTTATATATATATATATATATCATTTTGATTTAAAAAAAGATATTTTCTTATTAATATAAAATACTTATTTATTATTTAAAAATATTATAATATTATTTTTAATTATTATAATATAAATTTATTTTAAATTATTAAAATTTAAAATAATAAACTTATACTAAACATCAAAATTAAATTTAAAATCCTATAAATAATTTAAGAACACACTAATAAATTTAAATACACAACAAATAATCTATAAATTTTACAAAATCTCTAATATAACAATATATTAGTATAATAAAATAGCTTACTACTTCATATAGATAACAATTACAGCCCAAAAAGCAACCACTTAAGTAACACTATATATATTTAATTACATAAACACTATATATTTAACTACATAAATAAAAAATAAAGTTCGTTCTTCTTATTCAAATATAAAATAAATATTTATTATTTAAAAAATATCATATTATTAGTTTTATTTACTCTATTATAAATTTATACTATTTCTATATTTATTAAACTTTTACATTTTTAAATTATTAAGATTTAAAATAATAAATTTATATTTAATAATAAATTATTAAAATGATGTAAAAATAAAGTTGGCAATCCCTCATTTTTTATCAAAATCATAAATTCCAGTACACTATACATCTCAACATAAACAACCAAAGTAGATGAAATAAACATTTATTATTTAAAAAATATTATTATTATAATATATTAAAATATAACTTTATAGATTTTAAATTTAAATTTATTCAATTTTTATACTTATAAATTATTGAAATTTAAAATAGTAACTTTAATCTTAATGATTAAACATTAAAATTAAAATCTAAAATCCACAATTTTTTAACCAAACTATAAATTCAAATACATAACAAAAAAACTAATTTTTTTGGGTTAAACATTAATCTAAAGTATACCAATATAATAAAATTTATAAAATCTTAATTTAAAGTATCTCAATATTGATAAAAATTACAAAGTTAATAAAAAACATAGATAAATTAATTATCTTCATATATTTAATATCTCTACTTTATAAGAATAACAGTATCTCTCTGTTTTAACTAGTTCAAAGAAAAAAACTAACATAACCAAGATAATAACAAAGTCTCATGAGCTCCATAGTGAAGCATGTCGTTGGGCAGTTCCTAAAACACCATGGGTGGAAAGGATCTACCATCTCTGTGAGAATAAGAACATTGAATATGAAAATCACTTCCTCTTAGATTGCCCTACGTACACTCGCATTAGATATCAGTTTCACAATCTTTGTTGCAATACCAACCTTCATAGCCTTTAAACTTGTCAAAATTATAGTGAGCTCGGGATGCTTCTCACCAAGCTCCTTAAGCATAGGAATACAAATTTAAAACAAACTAATTAATTGGTTTCTTTAGGTCCGATAGACCAAATTTGATCTCAGTGGATGTTAACCACCACCACCACCATCACCATCAGCACCACCACCATCATCAAATCAATAGTTTTTATAAAATCTTAACATAAAGCTATGCTAGTATCATAAGATAAATTGCAATTTCATAATGATAATAACTACAAGCCAATAAAAATACATATACATAAATTAATTATCTTTATATATTTAATTGTATATAAGCTCCTCTTTGGAACTTTAGTCACTCTTGTTATCTTGTATGGTTGTGAGATTTGGGGTTGCAACATCTCTAGAGAGTCCTGGAGAAAGATTGAGCAAATCCAGAAGCGTTTTATTATGTATAACCTCAAAATTAAAAGCAATACTCCCTACCCCATTCTTCTTATAGAAGTGGGTCTTTCCCCTATCGAGAGCCTAGCTATGACTAGGATCCTGTTGTACAAGCACAAAATCAATAACATGGGAAACCATAAACTTCCTAAGATAGCTTTAAATTCTAGCCAAAACCACCTAAGGCTCAAGCGAGGTTGGTATAAAGATACGAAGGCCTGGTTAGACCATTGGGAGATCGATGAAAATGTTGCATTGAAAAATATTAATAACATTAATAATATTGTTACTTCTAAGTTTAAAGAGAAAATGTGGTGTGAGAAAGATTTAGAGGCTAAAAGAAAATTAAGATACTATAAGGAGGTCATCAACCCTACTCTAGAAGATCAAAAGTATCTCTATATTTTAACTAGTTCAAAGAAAAAAATTAATATAGCCAAGATAAGAACAAACTCTCATGAGCTCCATAGTGAAACAGGACGTTGGGCAGTTCCTAAAACACCATTGGTGAAAAGGATCTACCATCTCTATGAGAATATGGGTATTGAGGATGAAAATCACTTCCTCTTAAAGCGCCCTGTGAACACACATTACATCTCAGTTTCATAATCTTTGATGCAATATCGACCTTCTTAGCCTTTCAACTTGTCAAAATTATAATGAGCTCGGGATGCTTCTCTCCAAGCTCTTTGAGCATAGGAATACAATCTTAAAGCAAACTAAATAAATTCGTTTCTTTAGTTCCGAGAAACCAAAGTTTGGTCTCAAGGTAAGTTAACCACCATCATCTTCATCGTAATAACAACCAAAAATACATATTTTTATTTAATCATATATATATATTATTTCAAAGTAAATAATTTATTAATTTAAAATAAGTATTTATTATTTTTGAAAAATATCATATTATTATAATAGAAATTTATAAATTTATAAATTTATATTTTTTGATATTTAAAAAATTTAAATTAATAAATTTATACTTAATAATAAATCATTAAAATATTATTAAAATTAAAATCTATAAATTTTATAAAAATTATTTAACAAACCAAATTATGAATTCAAATATGCAATAATAAAAATACACCTATTCTATAAATTATATAAACTATTTATAAATATGCAACAATAAAAATATACCTATTTTATAAATTATATAAAATAGATTAGTAAGTTCATAATATTAAATTGAAAGTACAGAACATGATTGCATTATTTATTTAAATACACCTGTTATATCATAAAATAAATAAAACAAATAATTATTGTGTTTATTTGTGCATTGTATTATTATATCTATTATCACATTTTTGTTGGATTAAATAGAACAAAACATAGGACTAATCAAAAGATTGATTATTGGTAATTGTTTGGACTAATCAAAAAAGACAAAATTCCATCATCTTAAATAAAGGAATTTAAATGGAAGCAAAGAAAAGACAAAAATAATGGTCCTGTCATAACGGATTTTGAAAACGGAGACAAAAACAAATCTTGAAAAAGACAAATTTCCATTATATTTGAGAAAAAGTTAAATGAATTATTAAAATTTATAAAAAGAAAAAGACAAAAATATTGATGTTATTCTAAAAAAATCTTAAGAATTGAGAGAAAAAATAAGATCTTTAAAATGGAGAGAAAAAAGAAATTTTTAATAAAAGAATTCTCAAAACAATGACATGAAAAAATCAAAGAACAAAGTAAAAAGAAAAGTTAACTTATTTTATAAAATATATAAATTTATTAAATATACAAATTTTATTAAATATACAAATTTAATATACAAATTTTAAAAATATACAAATTTATTAAATATATTTATTAAATATACAAATTTTAAAAATATTGTTGTATATATATTTTTTATAATTGATGATGGTGATTAATATTCACTGTATATAAATGTGTGTAGGCATGATCGTTTTATATTTAAAACATATAAAGTAAGATAAATATATTTATTATTTTTATGATGATGATTAACGTTTATTGAGATCAACTTTGGTTCATCAGATCTTAAACAAGAAAGGAGGAAGTTGGTTTCTTTAAAATTTTATTTCTATACTAAAAAAAACTAGTGAAAGATTATTAAATCACCACATTCGTAGTGAGTTAACAGGTTATAAATGTTAGTATTGTAGCAAATGTTTTGAAATTGAGTTCTAATGTATTGTGAGTGTTTGTAGGATTCTTTAGGAGAAAGTGATTTTATTCTTCAAACCTCTTTATGTCACAAATATTATAGATTATTTCATCCCACAACATTTCAGGGATGTCCAACACTCTTTTTCACTATGAAGTTCATGAGAGCTTGTTTTTATTTTAGCAATGATGATTTTATTCTCTACCCTAGTTAAAATAGAGAGCTAATTTTGATCCTTTAGGTTAATGTTGATCACCCCCTTATAATATATTAATTTACTCTTATCCTCTAACTCTTTTATCACCCCACATCTTTTCCTTAAACTTAAATTTAATAATACTTTTGATATTATCACTATTATAATGTAGAGTGACATCTTCCTCTTCTCTACAATGGTTTAGCCAAGACTTGGCATATTTATGCCAACGTTGCTTAAGTTGTAGGTGGTTTTGACTAGATTATGGAGAAATATTAACAGGAAACCTCTTATCTCCCATGTTGTATATCATGTTTTTGTACATTCAAGGTACCTATTCATAGCCATGCTCTCAACTGAGGAGAGAATCACTTTTATGATGAGGATATGATAGGATGTAATGCTTTTCATTTTGAGATTATATGTTATACGACGCTGATGTTTTTTCTTTATCGTTCTCCAAGATTCTCTAAAGATGTTGTATCCCCAAACTTCACAAACATATGAAAAAAGAGTGGAAAGAGTCTCAAAGAGGAGTTTCTTCCCATCCCAAAGCCATAAGTTTGATGATTTACAACTATTTTCAAGTTCATAATAAAGTTTATGTCCTCCATTAATCTTTTTCTC
Source organism: Pseudotsuga menziesii (assembly GCA_001517045.1). NCBI lineage: Eukaryota > Viridiplantae > Streptophyta > Pinopsida > Pinales > Pinaceae > Pseudotsuga > Pseudotsuga menziesii. Next base: position 160,718 of record LPNX010423940.1, read on the forward strand.
AATGCTATAGTTCTAGTTAAAATTATGATGACGATTGATTTCAATATATTTATATGAAGACACTTCCTCCAAGTTGTGGTTGTTATATATGAAATTATCATCAATGATCTTTTGGGATTTGAATATCAAAACCTTTTTTGTCACTGTTAATATGCATACCCATAATAGAGGAAAAAATCATTAAGAATTTTTAGTTGTTTCTCAATATCATAGGGACTCCTCTCCATACGAACAATATCATCAACATAGAGAAGAAGGATGATGAATATATTATCCAAATTCATGCTAGTGACAATTCTCTATCCCATCAATGTAAATACCAAAAAGTGTAGGGGGTAGGGGACAACCTTGCTTGACTCCTATATCATAATTAATTTCTCTTGACTAGTCCTCAGAGTTTCTAAAGATGGAAATAACCTTCTCATACAACATTATCATGGCATCTCTCAACTCGAAAGGTATTTTTAGTTCTTCTAATCTATTTCAAAGGTTAGATATGTTGAAATATTGTAACTTCAAAGGATATTATAAATATATTTTACTGATGTACCCCAAGAGAGATGTCATTATTCCTCTGTCGGTATGTTATTATTGTAATTGGTCATCATATAGTCATGAGGTAAAGCCTCCATTTTAAGTCGAGTCATTAGTACCCCAATGAATATAATATAATATTGTTTTGAGTCTTCCTAGGTGAAGTAGGACCAGACATTTTAGTGGGGCTGACTTGATTAGGGTAAAAGTCAGTTGACTCAAAATGTATAAATAGAGGAGGAGTGCTTCTCAATAGAACACAGTCTCACTCACTTGAGTAGCGCATAGGATAGGGAGATAGACATATCAGCAAGGAGTAGAATTCCTGTTTTGGGGTTTTATCTTATACATCTTATACAGATGAAGTTTTGATGGGTTTTCTTCCCCTTGAGGATTTCCTAGGATAAATACTATGTGTATCTTGTGATTCTGTTTCTTTCAGTGATTCTGCATATGCTACTGTTGTGAATTTGGATAAAACACTAATGATATCTAGCTTAGCATATGAAATCTTAACATGGTATCAGAGCTAGCCTGAATAGGACAACTTTCACAAGGTGAAACTATCTCTCCTATCTCTCCAGAAGAAATTGAGGTTTCTACAAAGTTTGGAATTTGGAAGATCTTCTTGCATAGAAATTTGTGCCTCACTAGAGTGCATCTATTGAGCTCAGGATCAAATTTTTTGGGTTGTTAAATATCTGGGAAATCCAAACCCTAGTTTTTCCCTGAACTAGAAAATTGTAGAAAATTAGAATGAGACATTATGCAGAAATTGGAATCTCAAAAGTAATATTTGAAGGGTGAATATTTGGGATCTCCAGAAATTAAGTGGATCAACTAACTCACCTTAGCCAAGCACATCACCTGGTAAGGTAAGATTTTCATTTTGATAAATTTCAATTTTTAGTAACCTCCTAGATAGGATGGCCCCAAGCACTAAGCTTGAGGATAAACTGGAAGGCATAGAAAACTTCCTAGCATGGAAGTATAGGATTGGTCTCGTTATTAAAGGGAATCGCCTTCAGAATTACATCAAGGATGAAGTTACAGAACCAAAAGAAGATGGAGATAAGGAGAAGCATGAACAAGACCTAATCAAGGCAATGAGGATCATTGCCGATTCTATCAAATATCACTTGATCCCTCAAGTGTCATCTAAGAAGACACCAAAGAAAATGTATGATGCACTTTCCAGAATGTATGGTGGTAGGAACGTCAACAGAAAGATGAATTTGAGAGCTCATGTAACATACCCAAAAATTGAAAAAATAAATATTTATCATTTATTTCAGAAAAATATTATGTTAAATTTATTGTAAAGTTTATGACCAAGTGGGTCAAGGATGACTGTAATTGATGAATTATTTATTTTAATAATTAATTAAAGGAGACACCTATCCAAGGGAGACTGTTAAATGAGTGTTCATTGAACCACTAGGAGGAATGAGAAGCTGTAGAAGGATGGCTGACAAATCACATCACTCACATTTCACTTTCTAGCTATTCCAGGAAGCATAATCCCCAAAAATGTGGCCATGTTCCCTGAGAGGGGGGAACTGAGCTGGTGGCTCATTTAATTCCAAAACTGACTGAAAGACCTAGGAAATATTATATAAACCATCAAATTGAGCATGAGGCTCACCACTCATTTTGATTTCTAAGTGAATGAACCTTGTGACTACTGCAAACTGAATGAGCACATAAGGAATTTGATGAGGGGATAGCTAAAGTGATTTGTTGAGATAAGTCTACTACTGAGTGCTAAGTTGCAGCAAGTTTGCTGTGTGGGATACATTTAGATATATTCTTCCTAGTATTTTAGTGAACAGGGTCGGGGGTCCTAAGCAAGTAATTATTGGTTTCTTCAAGAGAAGGTTGGGTAGAACAGTCTCCTTTGGGTGTTTGTCCCCTTTCTGAATCTATATATTTATTTGAATTATGATTCATTAACTTTAATGGAATGATTGGATATGTTAGGTACTCTAGATCTAAAAAGCTGTTAGAGAAACTACTTCTCTGCTTATTTTCTTATTTGTATTTCCTATCTGAAATGTGCTTATGAATAGATTAACAGCTATAGAGTTTTATTATTTCTAAAGAAAATGAATCTGAAAATTAGTAGAAGTTAATATGTTAAACTAAGTTTTTTATTAATACGGTATTTTTCTTGTTCATGATATTTCAAGGTACTTGCATCTAAGTTCTCTTTAGGTTTATTTCCGTATCCCATTGGTAATCTAGGTATTAAAAGAACTAACAATTGTTTATCTCAGTAAAGACCTTCGAAAACACCTTAGGAGGACTATTACGAAAGTTAATATAACTTACATAACTGATACATAGATTACCATAATATAGGTAATTTAAATACAAGGATCTATAGATATGAATATATAAAAATATTATTAGGGTTAGAACTTCTTAATATAGCTTTGTAAAACTAATTAGTGTTTGAACCAATAATAGAAAATAAGCTTCTTTAACAATAAACATAATAACTTATAATGAATCCAATGTTTAGATCTAGTTTCAGTAAGGCCGGGTCATGGCTCCTTCATTACAAACCATAGATTCAGTTAAGGAGAATTGAAAATAATTCAAATTATAAACATTAACTGAGCTAGGTTCCACAGATTTTTTCTAAAACAATGCAACCAGTTTCTTAAAACAAACTAGTAACACCAAATCGAGATTATCGACAGACCGTATCACTAGATAAAGGCTACATGCCAAGTTGGCGTTGTTATCTACAGTCTTGTGCTTACAGAAAAAAGTTACAGATAACCTTAGGGATTAATGTTGATTACTTTTGCTTCCAGAAAAACTATTATTATTTGAATGGCCCTACGACCTCGTTTAAACATTGTAGCAGTAAAAATAGCTTCACTACCAACAATATCCTAAGCATTTATAAATTGTAAAAGAAACTAACAAACATAGGAGCGAATGAAGAAATTCTATTTCCACAAAGATGTAAATATAAGAAATATTACATGGCATTATGTATACCCTCATAGAGTTGTAACCACGACCAAAATATTATTTCCTTGCTAAAACTAAACCCTTTATATATTTTTTCAAGGACAATCAACAATTTGCAAAATCAACGGTGAAACCCTCACGGGTGTGTTACAGGTCACCAAAACCTATGCTAGGAATAGTAAATAATATTTATCAATGACCATGTCCTCATGACCCTTTTGTTTATAAAATAAAATAACATCAAAAGAGGCCTCACGACCTAAGAAGATTAACTTTTTCTTATAAGATTTTTCCCCAAAACCCTACTAACTATTTGAATGAAAGAAAGCAACTGTGTAACAATCAAAGTAATATCTAAAACCATAACTACAAATGCCTCCTGCTATCAAAGTTAGACAATAATAATTACTGTGAACAATTGGCTCTATATGCAATAAGATAAAGAACCTCACTGCCGCATTACAGTATTACCTAAACCACGAAGAGTTAAGTTCAGATGCACAAACCCCCTCTACATTGCAAAAATTAAATAATAGTCAAATTATTTTGTTAGAGGCCTTACAAATCTCGTTCCAAACCAAATCACGACAGTAAGGTCTCATGGCCATATCCTAATACACAAAACAAAAAATGATAAAACAAAATTGCTATATAAGTTTAGAGTAAGAAATTATACACAGACGTGATATTGAAACAAGTAAACCATGCTACAACATTGGTATTTTAAACATTGTTTACAGATAGCCCTTATGCGTCTTTATATAGAAATAACCATTATATTATCAACCTAGTAGAAAAGCTATGATAGAGTAAAGATAGTGGCTTTATAAGCCCAAAAATTGTACTGTAGAGTAAAATCCTTACGTCTAGAAACCCAGGGTTGCAAAATATGTGCATTGTAAACTCAATTAAAATGAAAATCCCTCATGGTTTCATACAGAACCAAAAACATTTACAGTATTAAGTTAAATAGCATAAATAGAAACATAGATACTTCAAACATCATAAAAGTGGCATAGTCATATGACCCCACAGAGGATGGGAAAATTCCTTTATAGTAACAAGTTCATTTCATACCAAAGAAAATGTATCACTTTCACATCAATGAACTGACACAGAGTTGAAACCCAAACATTATACACACCACTAGACCAAGTCTTGTTCCATAGAGCCATGCAGGGTAAGGACATGGACCTTTCATGTTAAAGGGTCTTCTCAACCAGTGTTCAACCCACACCCTAGTCGTAGAGTATCATTCTGCACACATATGTATCCTGGAATTTAAACCACAGTTTTCTTTTTAAAACTTGTGCAAAGAGAGAAAAAAGTAATGGAATGCAGAAAATTCATTTACCTTCTTGGCGTTCAGAGTTACCCAATCACCACCAAAATGAGGACCGAAAACTCCACCAATAAACAAATCAAGCTTAGTCATATTCAGAGGATGTTGAGGACCAAGTTTTATGGATCATCTATCTCGTTTCACAGACAGAAGAAGAGTGAGGTCGGACAGGTGAAGGCCAATTTCAATAGTGGGAAAACAACTAATGGTAAGTGAAACCCCATCAAAACCTCGTCCTTCAAGGTGCATTAAACCCATAGGGTTTTGCACCATGGCTTGTTTTTTCTAGCTAGAGTTCTTATTTCCATCACATGGTCCGAAAGTGAACGAATTTATTTCTTGTCCTTTAATTTTTTCCATCACCATCATTGCTTCAATTTTCAAGTCAACCATCGAATTTTTGTAAAGGCCAAGTATCTTGTATAGTTTTCCATGAAGGATTATGCAGAGCATATTATAATTCATAGTATGGAGTTCCAAACTTATAAACATAGCATTCCCACTATTAGAGTCTTGTAGCTTATGATACATCGTATTTTCTTGTAGTATATCTTAACCTACATGATACGGTTTAGGAATTTAGTATGTGCTTTGGTTAGGACCTTGGTTTTGTTCAAATATAGATATGGTATATGAACATCAAAACTAGGTTAAGTTTAGGTTGATTCCGAAGCATTGGGACCACCTTTCTTTATCACCTGTGGCTTTATATCTTAGAGTTTGTTCTTTAGCATTGTTGTCGGGGTGATCTCACCCACCTGCACAAAGGTAAAATCAAAGGTTCATGCATTAGTCATAAATACTAAGTAATACCATGACCTATCCCTTTAAAAGTTCAAAAGTAGAATCAAACTGAAGAAAAACGACAAACATATTTATGACTTTCACTTTCAACAGAGTCTTAAAGATAGTTATTGTCACAAAGTAATGTCAACCAGAATGCATGACATAATTTTGACAATAGTTCACAAATAAAGCATGCTAATGATAAAAACTAACGTAGGAACATAAATCCCGCAGTTAAATAATAATTACATTATATTTATGACATAATAATCGTGAAGTATAACATCTCTTGAAAATATTTCCTAGGAACTTTTAAAGTTACATGCAGTAAATAAATAAATAAATAATTTATTTATAATTTTTAGGGATGTTACATGTGGTATCAGAGCGAGTTTCTGAACACTAGGCTTGATTGGCTCACTCACATGCAAATAATAAAACAAATATACTAATTTTTTTTACATTTACTTCTGTACATAAATATAAAATCTGTTTTGCAGGAAAATGGAAGGTGTGGATGCATCTGCTGAAAATGGTTCTTAGCACAACAACCCAGACAACATTTACGTAGAATTGAATAATCTAGAGTTACTACAAACAGTTAAGGAGTTAAAAGAGGAACTGCAAACTGTAAAAATAGATAATGAAATAATTCTAGAAATGAATCAGATGTTATTAGACAATATGAATAACAAAGAAAAAGATAAGCGAAATGTTTATGAAACTGATTCTAAAACAACGTCTTACAAACATAAAGGAAAGAAAGAAAAATATTCTAATAGTGAATCTTCTTCAGAGTTTAATGCAAGGTCACATAGGGGAAGGTATAAACACATAAGTGACAGTAGTGAAAGTGGCTGTAAACCTAGGAGAAGGAAGTATAAACCCTATGAAGAAATTTCTGGGGAATTAAAAAAAATAAAGCCTCCCATGTTTAATGGAGAAGTAGAGAAAGGTGAAGAAGCCGAGGCTTGGATTTCAGGAATGAAGAAATAATTCCATATTTACAACTATTCTAATAGACTAAAATCCCATATGGCTATTTACAAGTTTACTAGAAAATCTAATATCTGGTGGCAAGACATAAAAAGGGTCAAACGTATTAAGGAAATGTACTTAACCTGGAGAGTTTTTAAAAAGTATTTTAAAAGAAGTTTTTATCTGAACAATACTATGAGGAAAGAGCTAAGGAATTCTATGAATTAAAATTGGGTTCAATGTCAATGAAAGAGTTAAGAAACAAATTTCTAAGTCTGTTAAGATATGTACCTTACATAATTGATGAAAATCCTAAAATACAAAGATTTTTAAGCTGTTTGCCCACTAGCTTCAAAGATAGGATTGAGTTTGATAACCCAAAGACTCTTGAGGAATTTATAAAAAAAGATTATTTCTGTTATGAATAGAGTAAGAAAAGAGAAAGTTTACCTAACTGGAAGAATAAGAAGACAAGTCATTTTGACCAGAAGAGAAGAGGGTTTAAGTCAAATAAGAGTTTTGGGAGTAAATCTCAGAATTTCTCCAAGAATAACTATCAGAGAACTGATTTTAAAAATAAATCACCATAGAATACTACAACACCAAAAGGCAGGGATATGCCTAACAAATTTGTTAAAAATAATGAACATAAGGAACTTGTCAAGTGTTAGGAATGTCAAGGACCACATTATGCGAAGTACTGTACGAACAAGAAGGGGAACTTCAGTAATGTAAACAGTATCCAAAAGGAGAAAACAGTTGGAGATGTGACAAATGAAATGCCCAGAATAAATGCATCTCTGGAGAACTGATAGGTGGACAATCAGACTTCCATGGTGGAAGTGCAAGGTATGATACAAAACCAGTCTGTTTCCATATTGATTGATCCAGGTGTTAGTTTAAGTTATGTATCACCTAGCATAGTGGAAAAGTGTAACTTATCTTTAAAAAAGTTTGAAAAATCTTGGTTGGTCCAGTTAGCTACAGGAACTATAAGATAAAACCCCAAAATAGGTATTCTCCTCCTTGTTGATCTCTCTCTCTCTCTCTCCTATGCGATAATCAAGTGAGTGATCCAGTTTTCTAACCAAAAGTAGGACTCCTCTATTTATACACTTTGAGTCAATTGACTTTTACCCTTGTCACATCCCTTCCCATCCACCAAAGAGAGAACACGACCATAGTGTTACTAATCCAGGAAATATAGCCCCATGAACGTAAAATAAAAAATGCATTAAAATAAAACATACACATATGCATAAAAATTGCAACTATACAACGTAAGCAATTCATCCATTCAACACATTAGACATGTTCATTAATTTTCATTAAGCAACAAATACAACTATAGAGATAAAATAGACAAGAATACTTATCTTGAAAGAAGCTTGTCCTGCAACCAGCTACGTCGCTACAACGTTCCACCCAACCATAGGCCAGTGTGCTCATCAATCTCTCAGCAACACTGCCACCCCCGATATGGGCATGATTTCCACAAGGAATAAGGGAACACTAGTAGTCTCACACGTAGCCAAAGGTATATCAAAATTCATCCAAGCCAAACACAGTTAGGTTTATCAGGCTACTAGGGAGGTGGAAGGACAAATTGCTAAGGTAGTGAGCTCAATCACAGAGCTATGGACATCTATACTAGATCTATCTTTACTTATAAACATCTACACACCCAACATAAGGAATAACCCCCTTCTCTGCTACATAGTCCCTCAGGCTATGACTTCCATTCCAGTGCTATTTAGGATGGGAAAAGAAGAAAAACAACCCCTCTAGATCTGTTTGTGAGGTTCCTTCATACACTAGGTTTATCAAGCTCATTTAGACCCAATTCCACTCCCAACCAGTTCAGATCAAAGCTAAATATGCACAAAGAACAAGATACAAAATTATGGGTTGAGGAGAAACGGTTTCGGCAACAAAATGAATTACCAATATGGGTAAAAAAAAACCTCTTAGCAACAATTTAATTTCCATAGATGTTTATGGCCATAACGTGTCCAAAATAGACTCAACAACACCCAAAAATCATGGTTCTCTTCTCCCACTCGCTGTCATTACCAAAAAATAATTTCCAACCTGGAAAACAATGGGAAATTGTCACAAATTGTGGGGGAGGAAACGCAGCCACTGATAACCACAAAGACGATTTCCCAACCTGAGGAAAATGAGGTGAATAACCAGAAACATGAATGTATAACCACATAGGAAGTTCTAGTTGCATCTAAGAGCCCAACGTGAAGAAAAATGGTGAGGAAAACATGAAAATGTTAAAGCATGTTGGAATGGGCAGTTGTTTTTTGGTTTTTACTTTCCCAAGGAGTCAAAATTCGTTTCCCAAAAAATTATGGCTTCTTCAATTCGATTTTTTGTACTGCCATACCTTGCCCATCACATGGAATAACCAACTCAACCAATTTCTGGTAGTAATAAATGATTGGGTGAATAAGACAAGAAAGATAGTTGACAGGTTTGATGGGTTCTCCCTTTGAGATTTGGATTTTCCCCACTAGCCCAAAGGTTTGAATATTCCCCCCCTTATCCTTAGGAAATCATGCCCCCATCTCATTATTTGTTGCATTGACATATTTGGTTGTGGGTTTTTAATTAAATTGCATATTTACATGATGTCCAAAATTATAATGTGTCGGCCAGCACAAAATAACATTGGCGATTTTAATTGTCGAAACATAAAAAAATAAATCAATGGTGGGGATTTTTCCTTTAGCTCCACATCATGATTAATTAAATATTTACATCACATAAATTTAATGCAAATGGAGTCAAAACCCAGGTGTTACATTCCCCTCCCCCTTCAATAGCACTATCCTCAGTGGTTTACAAAATTGAACAAAAATGCTACACTGGAACCACCCTCAGTGCTCTGCGGAATTGAACAAAAATGGATGTGCCAATCGCATGGAATCCTCCAGCTCCCATGTAGCCTCTTCAGGACCAAGTGCTCTCATTGCACCTTTACCTGCCCTATGGATCAGTTTTGGAGCATTATGACCTTCCTATCGAGGATGCGTATTGGCTCAATTTGGAACTCTCCCTCGGGTTCCACCTAAATCACATCCCAATTTATCACATGGTTAGGATCATGTACATATTTCTTAAGCAAGGAAACATGAAAAAAATTATGAGCTCTAGTGCTAGTAGGCAATCCAATTCTATATGCAACTGGCTCTATTCTTTCAAGCACTTCAAATGGCCCACAATATCTAGGTGACAGCTTGGCACAACTTCCAAGCTTCAAGGAACTCTTCCTTTCCCCTCACTTTGAGTTAATCATGATCCCCAACACTGAACTCTCTATTCACCCTATGCTTATATGCATATCTTTTCTATCTGTCTTGGGATGCTTTCAGATTCTTCCTAATATTTACAACATATTGCTCCATTTCCGCTTTCTGGCTGTAGCAATCGTCTTCTGATATCCTGGGTGACAAGAATATGGAGCTTGATGGATTTCATCCATAACAACCCTCCTCAAATATGTTACATTTGGAATATCAATTATGTTATTATAAGTAAGAATTCCATATTCTTCCAATTTATATCCCTCATACTTCTTTTCAAGGATTTGCTGCTGCAACTTGTCTTTTACCTACACATACATTTCATCTTCAGCAGTATGATTAAGAATCTGTTGTCTCAAATCTGATTGGAAAATACTAAGATATGCCACATGCATTTCCTCCACCTTCCTGTTGAGTGCATCAACTACCTTATTCTCATTTCCTTTTATGTTTTTGATTGCAAAATCAAACTCACATAAAACATCTATCCATCTAGCTTGCCTAGCATTTAACGTTGGCTAATCAAACAAGTACTTCATACTGCAATGGTCTGTCCTTAGCTCAAATATTCTGCCCATCAAGTAATACCTCCACATCTTGAGAGCATGTACTATGGCTACAATTTCTATATCATGAGTGGCATAGTTCTTCTCATGCTCCTTCAACTTTCTTGACTCATAACATATCATGTGGTTGTCTTGCATAAGGACTCCTCCCAGCCCTTGACCGCATGCATCAGTACACATGACAAAATATTTTTCTTGGTCTGCAATATTCAAGACTAGTGCACTTATGAGAATATTCTTCAACTGCTGGAAGATTTCTTCACACCTAGGTGTCCATTCAAACTTTATTCCCTTCTTTTGCAGAGAAGTGACTGGATAAGCAACCTTAGAGAATCCTTCAATGAATCTCTTGTAGTATCCTACAAGTCCCATAAAATATCTTACATCTGTTACATTTCTTGGAGTAGGCCAATTCATAATGGCCTCAATCTTCTTAGGGTCTACATATATTCCCTCATCCGAGATAATGTGAACCAAATAACGAATCCTATCTTTGTAGAAGTCACACTTGCTGAACTTTACATACAACTTATGTTCCTTAAGAAATTTCAATGTCAATCTCAAATATTCTTCATGCTCTTCCTCATTCTTAGAATAAATAATAATGTCATCAAGGAAAACAAGAACACACTTGTCCAAATACCTGTTGAAGACATTGTTCATAAGGCACACAAATGTAGTTGGTGCGTTTGTGAGACTGTTGCAGCTGCAACAATTTCCCAATTTTTTTTAAATTTTGGACCCTCCTTTTAAATTTTGTATTGCTTAGATTTGTTGGGATTGCTGAACTATGTTGTCTTCTGCTGCATATTTGGATCTTAAGGTTGAGATGGGGTAAATTGCTTGCCATTCTTCGGAATTTGAATGACTATCTTTGTCTGCTGATGTTGTTGACTTGAACTTGAAGTTTTGATTTGTCAATTTTTTCACCATCGGAAGTTTATTGGACAATGAATCGGGGCTGTAGTCATCTACGCAGCCGCTGTTGTGGAAGCTTACTTATGAATGACCCGATGTTTAGTTTTGATTTTCACTGATTCCTTGGGTTTATTGATAAATTGTTTAATTTACGATTTTTTGTTTTAACACTATCGAAAACTAGTTGAAGTTTGATTCGGAACCATAGTCATCTGTGCAGCCGCTGTTTCAGAGGATCGATAATAAACGTTCCAACAGATTAAGGCTTATCCTTGCCGATTCCATGTCTTATCATTTTTCTCTTCTCTATCAAAATTTTTTATGACTTTGGTCGAAGGCGTCTAATTGCTTTCTACCATTGTGGCTCCCAAGTGAACTAAACATCCGCCATATAACTGCTCCACTCATCGATGTTTTGTTATGGTTTTTGTCGATATGTTTATTTACTGCGGATCCCTTAGTAATCATTTTCTGTCGTTGTGGCTCTTTATTGCACTAACCATCCGATGCTCTAGTCATTTCTATGTCCGATGCTACTGTCTCTAGTGTTTATTTCGCCAGCATTTTATTTGGCCATGGATCCCATACTCTGTTCATCGCCCGCCATTGTGGCTTCATAGTAAACTGATCATCCGATGCATGGTGTTTTTGCTTCCGACTGTTAGTAGGGTTTTCCTGCTGTTTATTGTGTTGTTACTCCATTTTATGGGATGACGGAGTTTTTCCATGGGTGCTGGTTGAGACGAGGTTTTTTCTGAAGTGAAAAGTGCAGTTTGAGGGTTTGGTGTTTGAGAGGTGGTGGTTGCATTGTCTAGATTCATGCTTCTTTCTATGGATTTCTAGTTGGTTCATTTACAGTTTGGTTTTAGATGAAGAATCTGTTCTGTTGGGACTGTGGTTTTAGTGGGACAATAGGATTAGAAGTTTTCTGGGCCCGGTGTGCAGGATTTTCTTTGCCTTATCATTTTTATTTTCATGCATTAATATTGTTATAGCTCATTTTATAGGATGCATGTATTAAGACGGTTTGAGTTACTCTGTCAAAAGATAAGTGATCTAAGAACTGGTTGTTCATGACAGGGTGATGGCTGCTGCAAAGAAGATATGTCTAGAAGACTAAGTAGAAAAAATGAGGCAGCAGGGAAGGAAGAGAAAGAAAATGAAGAAACAGAGAATAATAAATTAAAGGTTTGAGATCTCAAACAGATCGATAGCAGCAAAGGCCTAGGCTTGGGGAATATTTCGTCAGTCACCAAGCTAGTCCTTTTTCATAAAAGTGTTTTTAAATCTTAAATTTGAAATGTAACATTTGTATGAATCATGAGCACTCACAAAAGACAAAATTGTGAGATTAAACGGTTGGGGGAGCCCAAAGTTCATTGAAGGGAAGTCCAAGAGTTTGGCTTGTAGTATAAGTATAGGAGATTTAGATAGAATGAAGGAATATTTCCCAGTTAAATTTGTGAAGACATATTGTAAGAAGAACTATTTCCTTTTGCAATAGATAATTACAATTTTCCTGTCGGAGAAAGCTTGGTGGAATGTTCAAATGTTGTGCTATGGATTTGTTGAAGAGGAACTATTTCATTTTCAGCTTTGTGTCCATTAACTGTGAGATCATTCTAAATATTTGAACCTATGTTCTTGTATGGATGTTCTCTGGTTTATTTTATGAAAATTTCCACTATGAGTAATAAATGATGTTGATAAACAATTGGCTATCTGGTTATTCAAATATCTTTAAATGTCATGTGTTTTGAAAGAAGTATCAGTTATCTGTGATTTTTCATAATGCATGTACAAAATACATTACTCATTAATGAATGATAATCTTTCTCCCTAGGGATAGGTTAGGTAGTTATTTTTAATTTCTTGTTGTGTATGATTCAGGTGCGAGAGAGTTTAAGACGAGAGGTAAGAACTTGCGCATCACATTGTGACCGCTCCTCGTATTCTCTATCAATCTGCATTCTTAGATAGGAACTTGCATCTCATACTTAAAAATAAAAGCACAAAAATATACATGGTGGACCGGGCCACAACCGGTAAAACCTTTTATTTTTGTTACTTGACCTACAGTAGCTGGACCGTAAACCGGACAGATTCCCCATACGAAACAGTAACGGGCTAGTTGGGAACGTTTAGTGGGGAGAATCCCTTGTTGTTGTTTCCTGCAATTTTTCAGGCCTCAACAATTTTTGGCACTAGAAGGAGGGCCGCCAGTGCATGGTTGGCCGAGGAAACCCGTTTTCTCGAGATTATTCTACCGGTGACATTTCTAAAAGTAGTTTGTTTCCCAAGACAATTCCTGAAGAGAAGTGGAAAGAACACTTGTATCTTGTTGATAACGAAGTTGTTAATGATCTGAGAAGACATACCAGGGATTATGTGAAAAAAATCAGAGGGTTATCGATTATCCCTGATTTACCTAGAAGAGAATACAAGAAGAAAGATTGTCTTGTATTGGAAGACTCAGTGTTGGTTATAGATTTGGAAGAACTTGTAGAAACAGCTTTACAGGAAGTTGTTCAGCCTTTGAATCAAGTGGGCCAAGAAACACCTAATTGTTCACCTGTTCATACTCCTGTTCATTCACCATTTCATTCTCCACCTAGACTCATGGCAGGCGTAAACACAAATTAGCCACCCAACCCACCAAATACACCACCTGCTTGGAAATCCAGATCACCTTTAAACCTAACACCTCCTTTACATGACTTACCTTAGGATTTTGAAAAAACGCTGCCCAAATTTGACCCAAGTGAAAATATTTTAGTAGATGATCACTTGCAAAGATTTTACTTGGCCATAGAAGGATTAAGGGCTGGAGAACACGAACATGTAGTCTGTAGACTTTTTCCACATACCTTGAAAGGGGCAGCATCTTCATGGTATTTTTCTCTACCTGCAAACTCAATCCCAGACTGGGATACTTTTGAAAGAATATTCAAAAATAAATATGCAGCCCAAAAGACTCATGCAACTCTAATGAAAGGACTGGACGCTTTAAAGAAAGAAAGAAAAGAAAAGGTGCATAGTTTTACCCAAAGGTTTGCTGCTTATCTTAAGAATTTTTCTGTAGCTGATAAGCCCTTTGATAAAGTTCTGATTGAGTATTATACTTCAGCTTTAGGGCCTGACTTGGCCATGTTTGCCAAGATGAAATCCAAACCTACTTTATTAGAAACTTATGAAGAAGCTGAGAGAGCAGAGGCTGAAAGAGAAAGCATAGAGGATTATCCTGAGTAGTCGGGAGAAAAAACTTTTGGTAAGAAAGCATTATTATTTACTAAGCCTAAGGAGGAACAGTCACATGATTTTGAAGGAACGCTGAAAATGATGCAGAGGCTATCTAATAGAATGATAGATCTAGAAAAAGAGAAGGAGACTCAGAAAGCATACAAACCATATTATAAAAGGAGAGAGGATGGCAATCAATCTAAACCTCATCCACATAGTTCTGCATCAATGAACTTAACAGAGGTAGGTATGGATAACTTTTGCACCTTTCATCAACAGCCCCATTCTGAAAAAAATTGGACTCAATGGATCAATTCGATGACATTAGTGATGAATCAATTGTTGGACTCTAACCTAACATAAACTGATGATGAGGAAGAAAAGGGCAATAAATCCACAGAAAAAAGGGAAGAGGATACCATGGTTTTATGGGACTGTGTCTCACTTTTTGACATAGAGAATGAGGATACTATGAGAGAGGAAAAAATATCAGAAACAAACGTGACAACAAGGAGTCAAAGTTTGATAAAAGAGGACAGATCAGTACTCCCGAAAATTAAGAGACTCCAAAAGAATGTAAAGAAATTTCAGAAAAGCACCACAGCTAATAAAATCCCCGAGTTTACCATTACCAGTCAAGATCCTAAGCAAATCAACATGCCTGTTAAGCCAGTTGTAGAGAAAAGTGACAATGCAAAAAAGAATCTAGAAGAACATAAGATTGAATATGATGTTGTAGAAGATATTAAAAGGGCTAAAGCAAATATTTCATTATTTGAAATGTGCAATATACCTCGGTAGAAAGAAAATTTGTTAAAAGCACTTGAAATACCTAAAGAAATGCTTCCCACTGAAAATCAACCTGAAGAAGAAGAAGTTGGTGAAGCAAGTGCGAGAGGTAAGCCCAAATACAAAACCCCACCATTTCTATTAACTTTTGAAATTTTCAATCATAACGTGCACAACTGTTTAGTTGAATCAGGGGCATAAGTAAATGTTATGCCACTTTGAGTCTGCAAAAAGATAAATGGATAGCCTAAACCATCTACCTGGTAGGTGATTCAGTTATACAGAACAAATGTGAAGGTGATTGGTGAAATGGAGGATGTTTTGATTCGATTATATTCAAATGAAAAGGTATGTCAATTCATCGATATTGTAGTGGCAGGCATACTTGAAGCTTATGGACTTGTGTTGAGTCGGGATTGGTCAGCAAAGCTAAATGGGTATTTTGCTTCAGATTGGTCACATCTATGGTTGCCTTATAAAGGAAGTCCTAACCAATTAAAAGTATTAAGAGAGCCCCACATGAAGCACAATGTTACTCAATTGTAGGGTAAGAACGAACCAGTGAATTCTGTATTAGGGAATTACTTCATTGAACTAGAACTGGGAAACTACCAAGCGAAAGAAACCAGTAGTACATCAGACACACAACCCGATCTCCTTCAATTTTCATGGGCTGATGAATTTGACTGTAAAATAGTAGACTTAGTTTCAGAGGTAGTTGTTGATTCATGTACAGTAGAAGTAGATAGTTTTTGGACACTTTTCTTTGATGGATCTAAAACTTTGGAAGGATCAAAAGCTGGCTATGTCCTGATTGATCCAAAGAAAAGTAAACATTTTATTTCATGTAGGTTAGAGTTTGAATGTACCAATAACACAGATGAATATGAAGCATTAGTTTAGGGACTAAGAAAAGCAATTGAATTAAAAGTAGAAAATTTGAAAGTGTATGGGGATTCTAAAATAATTGTAAAGCAAATTCAAAAACAGATACATTGCATCTCACCTCATTAAAAAGCTTATCAGAATGAAGTGTGGGATTTACTGAAAAATTATTTTGCATTTAATATTGTATCTATTCCTAGACTTAAAAATGCAGCAGCTGATTTGTTAGCTACCTCAGCTACAAGGCTTGTCCCTACAAATAACAAATGTTCTATTGAATTACTTTTCAGGCCTTTGGTTCTAGACATGATTACTAATCTGCGAGTTTTTTATGATGATCATCAAATCTTGGAATGTTTAACGAATGATGAAACTTTTAAAGGGGCAATTATCGATGATGAAGAACACCAAGCTGAGTTAAAATTTGATAACTTCATACCTAAAGGGGCCAAGACCTTAGAGAGAATGTTTGATTTAAACAGCAAATTCAGAAGACCAGCAAATGTCAAAACTAATAGCTCATCTTTGCAATTCGAGCATAAATTTGGGAACTAAAGTTAAACCCAAATATGTAAATTTGGGAAAGTGTTTCTCTCCGGGTGAAAGAAATAAGTTCATCAGTTTGTTCAAACAGTACAAAGATGTGTTTTCTTGGACATATGAAGAGCTGAAAACATATGACACCAATATTATACAGCATGTCATTCCTATTAGATTTGGAGTCAAGCCTTATCAGCAACCTTTGAGGAAGATGCATCCAAAATTGGAGCCGTTAATTCAGAGTGAAGTGAAGAAATTATTGGATGCCAAAATTATATTCAAATTCAAACACTCAGAATGGGTTTCAAATTTGGTACCAGTAAGGAATAAATCTGGAGAAATCAGGCTATGTGTGGATTTCAAGAACCTAAATCATGCTTCAGACAAAGACAACTATCCAGTCCCACCCATGGAACAGATATTGCAAATGGTTCTGGGTTCTAAGTTATTTTTGTTATTAGATGGATTCTCTGGCTACAATCAAGTGTTAGTATCTGAAGAAGATAGACTTAAAACTACATTCAGAACAAAATGGGGAACTTTTGCTTACAGAAGGATGCCCTTTGGACTCATCAACGTTGGAGATACTTTCCAGAGGGCTATGGATATAGATTTGTGTGGTCTAATTGGCTGTAGTGTTGTAGTATATCTGGACGACGTAACAATATTTTCAAGGAAGAGAGAAGAACACGCATTCCACCTAAAACAAAATTTTGAGCATTGTCGAAAATACAACATTTCACTGAATCCAAGGAAATGTGTGTTTGCTATTATAGAAGGAAAGCTACTGGGTCACGTGGTTTCTAAGAAGGGGATCTCCATAGAACCAGAAAGGATCAAAGCTATTGAATAGATCCCCTTATCCCATAACAAAAAAGGCATGTAATCATTTATGGGGACAATAAATTTTGTGCGAAGGTTTGTGCCAGATTTTGCTCAAATTGTTAAACCTTTGCAACAAATGGTGAAACAAAGTGTACAATTCAAGTGGACTGATGTAGAGAAGAATGCATTCAGTAAAATAAAGACATCTATTGCTCATGCACCCTCTCTCAAAAGTTCAAATTTTGAGAAGGATTTTATTTTGTACACTTTCGCATCTGACGATTAATTAGCAGCGGTGCTTACTCAGAAGGAAGATGGGGGAGATGAATTCCCCATATCATTTATGAGCACTGGTTTGTAGGGGGGAAAATTGAATTACCCAGTTGTGGATAAACAAGATTATGCAGTCTTCAAAGTGGTAAAACAATTCAGGTCGTACATACTTAAGAACCAGACAAAGGTAATAGTTCCACACCTAGCTGTGAGGTCTCTTTTCATGCAAAAATAATTAGGAGAAAGAAGAGGTAATTGGGTAACAACATTACAATAATATGACCTCGAATTCAAACCAGCTTGCATAGTTAAAGAGCAAGGACTATGCAAATTACTGGCTGAAGGTAAAAACAATGAGGAAAATGATTGGGAAAATGAAGCTAAATTACATATGATGGATGTATGTACTCTTTTCACAACTCCAGATTCTTGGTACCAAGACCATGTTCATTACATTCAGGAAGGATTGTTGCCAGAACATTGGAATTCCAAATAATGAAGAGTGTTGCTCCTTAAATCAACTGCATACTAGATCATTGATAGAATTCTATTCAGGAAGAATTATGATGGAGTCCTTCTTAGATGCTTGGAGAAAGAAGATTCCCGAAAGTTCATAATAGAGTTACATGATGGGCCTACTAGAGGCCATTTTTCCAGAGATACAAAATCCCATAAGATTCTCAGAGCCGGATACTATTGGCCCACGCTATTCAAGGATGCTCATGCGCCTGTTAGAAAGTGTGATATCTGCCAGAGGTGTGGGGGAAGACAAGCCGAAGCAGTAGGACCATTGAATCCTTTGATGATAACAGAACCATTTGAGTAATGGGGGATCGATATTATTGGAGAGATAAAACCAAACTCTTCCTTACAGCACAAATATATCTTGATGGCAACTGACTACTTCACTAGATGGGTCGAGGCTATTCCGTTACGCAAAGTCAATGAAGATGAGATCATGGATTTCTTGCAAGATCATATTATGACCAGGTTTGGGGTTCCAATTTCCCTAGTTTTCGATAATGCTACTTATTTTTCTTCCATTAGATTAACTGCATTTTCTCATGAAAAGGGAATTAAGTTGCATTATTCTGCCAACTACTACCCACAAGGGAATGGTTTAGCAGAATCTACAAACAAGAATCTGATTAGGATCTTAAAAAGGACTATGATAGAAAACCAAATGAGTTGGCATTTAGCATTACCGAAGGCTCTTTGGGGTGATAGGGCCACACCCAAGAATTCCTTAGGTGTGTCACCATATACCCTTGTTTATGGAAAAGAGGCTATACTTCCTCCTAACATTATGCTACCATCTTCCATAATAGCTCAAGAGTCTAGAGGCATAGATAACGAAATCATGTAACTTAGAATCTATAATCTTTTGAAGGAGAAAGAGTCTATATCTAGGGCCAAAGAACATTTTAAGCAATAATAGGAAGTAGTGAAAAGGTGGTATGATAAGCACAAAGTTGGAACAAAGGAATTTGAAGTGGGAGACTTGGTTCTTAAGTGGGATCACCCGCATGATGAAAAGGGGAAGCACACGAAGTTTCAATAGTTATGGGTAGGCCCTTTTAAGATTGCAGCAAAACTTGGCCCCTCAACCTATAAATTGAAAGATTTACAGGGGTGGGAAGAGAACTTACCAGTAAATGGTTTAGTTCTCAAACCTTATTTTTCTTGATTTTTTGTTTTGTACATAAATAAATTGCTTTGGTTGTATATTTTGATTTGATGTGTTCTATTTTGTTTTAGTTTAGATTTTAATTGATTTCAATAAAAGAAGCAAACTTTTGGTTGCATGGAGAGCATCAGAATTCTGGAGTAATTAAAATCCTTGATTATAAGACTGTGTACTATTGTTTTATCTGAAAGAATTTCTTCTAGTTTAACAGTTTTCCTAAATAGCTATGAACACATTGAAGTCCTACTTAATCCTTGTAAAATAACTCATGATCAAAAAGTCTGGAATACTATTTCGAGGCTCCATCCATCTCACATTTGAAAATTTCCTAGGGAGCGACAACAAAAGACCCATGGAAAGGAAGCAGGGTAAACAGTATAGTATATATAAATGATCCCATGCCAAGAATTGAAAGCCAAAAGGCAGATAAGAGTCAAAATCTCTTATGAAAGCAATATGTATCAAAACAAAGTACTGAACCATATAAGTACTAAATTTCCAAAAGTTCTTCTCCATCCTTGAGTTGAAAGTTAAATACATCTCTCACACAAAAGGACACTATGGATAGAGGAGCCTGAATAAAAAATTCAGAAAGAAAGGCATGCAGGAGGACTCAAATGAAAGGACAAAAGTCCAAAAGCACAAAAAGTGCAAAATGGCATGGGAATGAGGAACAAATGAATATTTATGTTTACCATATGTTACAATCCTATGGTGTCCGAGCTGGAAGCTACCCGAAGACAGTGGTAAAAAATGAAACTCATCTTCCCGTCCTCAAAAGAGTTATCTTGACTTTGAAATATTGGGTTCCATTTTCCTAAATTGGACCATCATCAATGATTAAAAGTACATATATTTTCCATTTGGGAAATCTAGACATCTAGAAGAATTCAATAGGTTAGTTCTATTATTAAACGGTCTGTTACTTAAGGAAGAAATTGTCCAGAGATCTAGGTTCACCAGGTAGTTGCCAATTGTTGCAGCTGCAACAATTTCCAATTTTTTTTAAATTTTGGACCCTCCTTTTAAATTTTTTCTTGCTTAGATTTGTTGGGATTGCTAAACTATGTTGTCTTCTGCTGCATATTTAGATCTTAAGGTTGAGATGGGGTAAATTGATTGCCATTCTTCAGAATTTGAATGACTATCTTTGTCTGCTGATGCTGTTGACTTGAACTTGAAGTTTTGATTTGTCAATTTTTTCACCATCAGAAGTTTATTGGACAATGAATCAGGACCGTAGTCATCTACGCAGCCGCCATTGCGGGAACTTACTTATGAATGACCCGATGTTTAGTTTTGATTTCCGCCGATTCCTTGGGTTTATTGATAAATTGTTTAATTTATGATTTTTTGTTTTAACACTATTGGAAGCCAGTTGAAGTTTGATTCGGAACCGTAGTCATCTGTGCAGCCGCCATTTCGGAGGATCAATAATAAACATTCCAATGGATTAAGGCTTATCCTCACCAATTTTGTGTCTTATCATTTTTCTCTTTGCTATCAAAAAGTTTTATGACTTTGATCGAAGGCGTCTGATTGCTTTCCACCATTGCGGCTCCCGAGCGAACTAAACATTCGCCATATAACTGCTCAACTCACCGATGTTTTGTTAGGGTTTTCGCCAATATGTTTATTTGCCGCTGATCCCTTAGTAATCATTTTTCATCGTTGCGGCTCTTTACTGCACTAACCATCCGATGCTCTAGAATTTTCGATGTCCGATGCTGCTGTCTCTAGTGTTTATTTCATCGGCATTTTATTTGGTCGTGGATCCCATACTCTGTTCGTCACCTACCGTCGCATATTCACAGTAAACTGATCAACCTATGCTTGGTGTTTTTGCTTTCGATCGTCAGTAGGATTTTCCCGCCGTTTGTTGTGCTGTTAGTCTATTTTATCGGATGGTGGAGTTTTCCCATGGGTGTTGGTTGAGTCGAGGTTTTTTCTGAAGTGAAAAGTGCAGTTTGGGGGTTTGGTGTTTGAGAGGTGGAGGTTGCATTGTCTAGATTCGTGCTTCTTTTGCAGGATTTCTAGTTGATTCATTTACTGTTTGGTTTTAGATAAAGAATCTGTTCTGTTGGGACTATGGTTTTAGTGGGACAGCAGGCTTAAAAGTTTTATGGGCCCAGCGTGCAGGATTTTCTTTGCCTTATCATTTTTCTTTTCATGCATTAATATTGTTATAGCTCATTTTACAGGATGCATGTATTAATACGGTTTGAGTTACTCTGTCAAAATCTAAGTGATCTAAGAATTGGTTGTTCATGACAGGGTGATGGCTGCTGCAGAGAAGATATGTCTAGAAGACTAAGCAGAAAAAAAGAGGCAGTAGGGAAGGAAGAGAAAGAAAATGAAGAAACAAAGAATAATAAATTAAAGGTTTGAGATCTCAGACAGATCGATAGTAGCAAAGGCCCAGGCTTGGGGAAGATTTCGTCAGTTACCAAGCTGGTCCTTTTTCATAAAAGTATTTTTAAATCTTAAATTCGAAATGTAACATTTGTATGAATCATGAGCACTCACAAAAGACAAAATTGTGAGATTAAACAGTTGGGGGAGCCCAAAGGTCACCGAAGGGAAGTCTAAGAGTTTGGCTTGTAGTATAAGTATAGGAGAGTTAGATAGAATGAAGTACTTTTTCCCAATTAGATTTGTGAAGACATATTGTAAGAAGAACTATTTCCTTTTGAAATAGATAATTACAATTTTCCTATCAGAGAAAGCTTGGTGGAATTTTCAAATGTTGTGCTATGGATTTGTTGAAGAGGAACTATTTTGTTTTCAGCTTTGTGTCCATTAACTGTGAGATCGTTCTAACTCTTTGAACCTATGTTCTTGTATGAATGTTCTTTGGTTTATTTTATGAAAATTTCCACTGTGAGTAATAAATGTTGTTCATAAACAATTGGCTATTTGGTTGTTCAAATATCTTTAAATGTCATGTGTTTTGAAAGAAGTATCAGCTATTTGTGATTTTTCATAATGCATGTACAAAATACATTACTCATTAATGAATGATAATATTGCTCCCTAGGGATAGGTCACGTAGTTAGTTTTAATTTCTTGTTGTGTGTGATTTAGATGCGAGAGAGTTTAAGATGAGAGGTAAGAACCTGTGCATCACATTGTGACCACTCCTTGTATTCTCTATCAATCTATATTCTTAGATAGGCACTTGCATCTCATACTTAAAACTAAAAGCACAAAAATATACACGGTGGACCAGGCCGCAACCGGTAAAACCTTTTATTTTTGTTACTTGAACTACGGTATCCAGATTGTAAATCGGAGAGATTCCCCATACCAAACAATAATGGGCTAGTTGGGAACGTTTACTAGGAAGAATCCCTTGCTGTTGTTGTCTGCGATTTTTTGGGCCTGAACAGAGACCAAATGGTACCACTACAAACTCATAATGCCCATACCTTGTTCTGAATGTTGTATTATGGATATCTTCATCCTTGATTCTTACTTGATGGTAACCAAACCTCAAGTCAATCTTGGAAAATACCTTTGCTCCTCTCATTTGATCAAAGAGGTCATCAATCCTAGGAAAATGATATTTGTTCTTCATAGTGAATTTGTTCAATTGTCTGTAATCAATACACAACCTGAGTGTACCATCTTTCTTCTTCAAAAATAGAACTAGTGTTCTCCAAGGAGACACACTCGGCTTGATATACATGCTTCTCCAACAACTCTTATAGTTGCATCTTCAGCTCTAGCATTTCAGGTGTACTCATCCTGTAGGGTGTCTTGGACACTAATGTTGCTCCTGACACAAGTTCAATTGTGAAATCACTGTCCCTATTTGGAGGAAGCCCTAGAATCTCATCAAGAAAAACATCCCTAAATTCCCGCAACACATGAAATTCCTCCAACCTAGGAGTTTCATTCTTTGTTTCCTCCAGAATATGAGCTGCATACAACTGACAAAATTTCCTACAATTTTTTTTCAATTGCATTGATGAAATCTCCCTCATAGAAATCACCTTTGGGATGCCTTTCACAACTCTTGGGTTCCCTTGTTCATCCATGCATTGAAAATTCTTATTGTAAGAGTCAAGCTTTACCTTGTGAGATTCTAACTAATCCATTCCAATGAGAACATCATCAGAACCAAGTGGTAGAAGATTCATATCTACACAAGTGACCAATCCATTCATAACCAATGAACATTTCTTTGCCACTTCAATAACCTTTCTCTTAGTTCCGGTGGTTGGATGAGCTAACCAAGGTTTTCTATGCTTTAATTTATTTAAAGCACAAATCTCAACTACTCTAGGAGTAATGTAACTGTGAGTAGAACCAGGGTCAATCAAAATAGAAACAGATTGCTCAACAATGTTACCTGCAACTTCAACAACAGTCGACTGGTGATATTCCTGGCGGTCCTCCAGTGCTGCATAGATCCTAGGAAAAACCCTTTCTACTTGACCCACTGTCTCTACCTCTTGAATGGTGTAAGCTGGCCTTGCATTCTCATTCTCAAGTGGACAATTCCTGTGCATGTGGGGTACTCCACACTTCCAACATTGGAGTGGTTCTCTGTTCTACTGTGGTTCTCTGGTATTTTCTCCCACCACTCTGGATGGCTTCTTCTCAACTTGGGATGGATGCTTTTGTTGATTCCTAAACATAGAAGGTTTGAAATGTTTCTTCCTTTGGTTATACTTCTCATTCCTTTTGTCCTTCCATGTCTTTTGGTAATCAAGATTTCCTTTGATTTGTTCATAGCAATACTTAGCTTTCCTTATTGCTTCTTCAAGATTTCTAGGTTCATAAAACTTAATTCTATCTTTGTAAGACTGAGGAAATCCATTAAAAAAATGTTGGACTTTCACTTTCTCATCTTTTATGTACCTGGCATACCTCAAAAGTTATAGGAACTTGTTTGCATATTCCTCCATGGTCTGCTGTCCCAATCTCAGCTCATGTAATTATTTGATCGTATCATCATAGTACCTATCAGAGAGGTACTTCTAGTTGAAATACTTCTGGAACTGTTTCCACAAAAACTTCCTTTCATTAATCTTCTTTACTTTCCTGAAGTGCTCCCACCATATGGATGCTCTTCCAGTCAAATTGAAGATGGATACCCCAGCCTTCATATTTCTAGAGTAGTCTTGGACTTGGAAATATTTCCTCATCCCAAGAAGCCAAGCTTTAGCTTCTTGACCATTCTTTACCTCACCATTGAAGGTAGGCAGCATTGCCTTCTTAAATTCATCGCGTGAATAGTTCTGATAACGCCTCTTCCTCTCATTCTTGTGAGAAGAAGAACTTGAACCGCTAGTGGATCCTTCAGAGTCAGATGACCCACTAGGAGATCTCTTCCTTCTTCTGGTACTGCTTTTACTACCTTCCAGTCATACTGTCTGGTACCCAAAGTTCATACGCCTCTAGATGTCTGTCAAAATTTGCAGCATGTCTAAATTCAGCTGATTTAGATCCTCTTGAGCCTTAACCAATATTTCATTATTTTCCCTGTAACTTTGCATCTTCACCCTTAGGCTTCTCATGGTGGCTGCAAAATTTGGGGGAGTATCTTGAAATCTTCTCCCATTAGACTATGCCTCAGAATTTCCAGCTCAGATGTTTTTTCCGATAACATCTTCCTCATGCTCATAAGGATCCTATGCATCGTTCATGCTGAAGGTTCTCATGGCTGAACCAAAACCCAACTTTACCGAACTGCACTATGTGGAATGTTTCCTTTGAAGGTGACTATGATTATGCAAAATGTGTTAATAAACACAAATGTTAGCTTCATAACATTCACAAGAATTTATACATTACTTAACTGCATTTAGAAAAATCTCATATTGACAACTTTGTCGAATCATAGAAGTTTTCTTTTCACAAAGAACGACTATCTCAGGTGGACAATGGGGGTCAAGGGATCTTGCAACTTGTTTTTTTTTATAGATCTTCATTTTCGAGCAATCTGGCACATAACCCACTATCATTTTTCATCTTTCTGGCCCCTACAAATCTCATTGAAAAACTACCAAAAATCCCTGTTTTGGCGAAATTTTCATTTTCGTTCTGACGTGTCGACAAACTCACCAAAAGTTTACCGACATGTCGGATCCATTTTCCTTTTCCTTCTGACGTGTCGTCGAAATTTCCCAATTTTTCTCGATACGCGTCGACAAACTTCACCTTTTTCGTCTGATTGGAAAACTTTTCGACTTTTTTCCGACATGTCGGCGAACTTTTGAATTTTCTTTCGATTGAATGCTTTTGCTGTGCATCGAAAAATTTCCGGAGTTTCTATCTGCTGCGTTGGAAAAGTTTTCAACTTTCATCCGTTGCATCGAAAAAAATTTCAACTTTTAGCCACTGCATTGGAAAACTTTTCAACTTTCATCCGCTACATCGAAAAGTTTTCAAATTTCATCCACTGCCACATATCGGAAAACCTGCAGCCTTTTTTTTTATTTTCCATACTTAGAAAAATTTTTAATAAAATTTTTCTTTCCTTCCTCAACGTTGATGAATTTTTCATATTTTTCTGTTGACGCCATTTGCTCAATTTTCCCCTTTCCACCATTGCTCCTTGGCTCCATATTTCTCTAAAATTTCGTCGCATTGGAGAAATCCCACACTTTCTTCCGATGGCAACCTTTCAGGTCTGCATCCGATCAACAGAATCTTGTCGAACTCTCCACTCCATCTGCAATTTTTCCAAGATCGATTTTGATCAAAGATTCCACTGCGTTAGAAAAGGAACCTTCCTTTCATGCCGATGTATCAGTTCTATTTATTCTAGCTCAGTCGACACTATCGGCTCTCCTTCAGCCAACCCAGGCGATGTATCGACCTGACTTCAGCTAACTAGGCCAACAGGCTATATTTTTCATACTTGACAAATTTTGAAAAATTTCTCTTGTCTTATGCTTTTCTACTGAACACAAAGCTGGATTTCTCATGGCCCCCTTGAGGCCCAAAGCTGAAACATGAGCTCTGATACCACACTGTCACATCCCATCCCATCCACCAAAGAGAGAACATGACCATAGTGCTGCTAATCCAGGAAATCTAGCCCCATGAATGTAAAATAAAAATACGTTGAAATAAAACATACACAGATGCATAACAATTGCAATTATACAACAGAAGCAATTCATCCATTCAATGCATTATACATGTTCATCAATTTTCATTGAGGAACAAAAACAATTGCAGAGATAAAATAGAAAAGAATACTTATCTTGAAAGAAGCTTGTCCCACAACCAACTACGTCGCTACAACGTTCCACCCAATGATAGGCCAATGTGCTCATCAATCTCTCAACAACACTTCCACCCTCGAGCTAGCCATGATTCTGACAAGGAATAAGGGAACACTAGCAGGATCACACATAGCCAAAGGTATATCAAAATTTAGTCAATACAAATAGAGTTGGGTTTATCAGGCTACTAGGGAGGTGGAAGGC
Organism: Pseudotsuga menziesii; assembly: GCA_001517045.1. Classification (NCBI taxonomy): domain Eukaryota; kingdom Viridiplantae; phylum Streptophyta; class Pinopsida; order Pinales; family Pinaceae; genus Pseudotsuga; species Pseudotsuga menziesii. The sequence continues at coordinate 187,825 of LPNX010423940.1, forward strand.
TAAATTTCTAAGCTAGTGAGCTCAGTCACAGAGCTATGGATAGCTACACCAGATTTGGCTTGACTACACACCCAACACAAGGAATCACCCCCTTCTCTGCTAGATAGTCCCTCATGCTATGCCTTCCATTCCAGTGCTATTCAAGATGTGCAAAGAAGAAAACCAACCCCTCTAGATATGTCTATGAGGTTCCTTCATACATTAGGTTTATCAAGCTCGTTCAAACCCAATTCCACTCCCAACAAGTTCAGATCAAAGCAAGATATGCACACACAGAAGGATACAAAATTATGGGTTGAGGAAAGATGGTTTCGGCAACAAAATGAATTACCAAGATGGGTAAAACCAACCCCTTAGAAACAATTCAATTTCTAGATATGTTTATCTCCCTAACGTGGCCAAAACGGACTCAGCAACACCCAAAAAAGCACGGGTCTCTTCTCCCACTTGCTGGCATTACCAAAAAATGATTTCCATCCTAGAAAACGATGGGAAAATGGTACAAAACCGTGGGGGAGGAAACCCAGCCACTGATAACTACAAAAACGATTTCCTAGCCTGAGGAAAATGAGGTAAACAACCAAAAACGTGAATGTATACCCACACAGGAAGTTCCAACTGCCTCCAAGAGCCCAACGTGAAGGAAAATGGTGAGGAAAACATGAAAACGTGAAATCATGTGGGAATGGGCAGACTTTTTTGGGTTTTTACTTTCCCAAGGAGTCAAAATGCCTTTCCCAAAACTGATGGCTTCTCCAATTCGAATTTTTGTACTGCCATACCTTGCCCATCCCATGCAATAACCAAGTCAACCAATTTCTGGCAATAATAAATGATTGGGTGAATAAGACAAGAAAGGTAGTTGACAGTTTTGATGGGTTCTCCCTTTGACATTTGGATTTTCCCCACTGGCCCAAAGGTTTGAATACCCCCTCCACCCTCTTATCCTTAGGAAATCATGCCCCCATATCATTATTTGTTGCATTGACATAGCTGGTTGTGGGTTTTTAATTAACTTGCATATTTACATGATGTCTGGAGTTATAATGTGTCGGATAGCACAAAATATCATTGGCATCAATTTTAATCACCGAAACAGAAAACGATAAATCAATGGTGGTGCTTTTGCCTTTATCTCCACACCATGATTAATTACAATATTTACATCATATACATTTAATGCAAACAGGGTCAAAACTGGGATGTTACAACCCTAATCAAGTCATCCCCACTAAACTGTCTAGGCCGACTTCACCTGGGAAGACTCAAAATAGTTTTATTTATATTCATTGGGGTAGTAATGACCTAACTTACAATGGAGAATTTACCTCATGAGTCTATGATGATAAATTGCAATAATAACATCATGAAGGAGGAATAATAACATATCCCTTGGGGTACATTAGTAAAATACATTTAGAATATCCTTTGTAGTTGCAATATTTCAACACCCCCCCTTAACAAGAAGGGTATTTTACTAACACCATCATCATCAACTATAGGCATAACGAAAGAGAGCATTTTCAATAGTATCAAAGTAATACATATATATCTCAGGAATTTTTCAACATTCATCAGTAACTGGAACAGGTACTCTTCAATGTATTCATCTTTTGCAACACACGATCACTTGATCCTTTTGCAACAACACTTTGATATTCCAATCCTTCATAGCAGCACTTCAATATTCTTGATCTATTGCAGCACTTTTATATTCTTGATCCTTTGCAACAACACTTCAATCTTCTTGATCCTTTGAAGCAACACTTTGATCTTCTCGATCCTTTGCAGCAGCACTTCAATCTTCTTGATCCTTTGTAGCAGCACTTTGATATTCTCAATCCTTTACAGTAGCACTTCGATCTTCTCGATCCTTCATTTCCATGCCACTTATAGTATACATGATCTCTTCGCAATATTATCAATCCGTGTCACTTTAGGACATAGGTCCAAGGATGATGTAATCCACCATCAGCCTACTCCACCTTAACGAGGAGGGTCCATAGCATCGACCAACTGAATCATCAACAACTGAATGTAGATCTCATCCGCATGTGAATGTAGGACCTAACATCTGTAAAGACTCATTATAGACCATCCTCATCTTGGTAGAGCTAGGACCACTCTAAGCGAGTGTTATACTACGACATCTACATGTACATGTATGCATACTCTCCATTTAAGAGTATTGTTTGCAACTGCATATCTCGACCGCACCTAGATGTAGGCCATCATTGTAGGACATCCTTATCATGAAATCCAGGACCAATCCATGTGAGTATTATATTATGACGCCATCAAGAACTCATCATAGAGAATCCTCAGTACTAAATATAGGACCACTCTCAAGTGAGTGTTATTCTATGGAATCTACATATAAATGTAGGTATACTCTCTATGCAAGAGTATCATCTGAAAATAAGATCTTGGATGCACCTAAAGGTCATCCCTGTCATCATTAAGGACTCATCGTAGGACATCCTCAATGTGAAAGTTGTGACCACTCCATGCGAGTGTTATATTACGATGTTCGCAAGGACTCATCATAGAGCATCATTAGCACTAAAGCTACGACCACTCCCAAGAGAGTGTTATTCTATGGAATCTACATATAAATGTCGGTATACTATCCCTATGAGAGTAACGTTTGCAAAGTAGATATTGAATGCACCTAAATGTCGACCATGTCGTACCAAAGGACTCATCGTAGGAAATCCTTGGCATGAAATATAGGACCATTCACAAGAGAATATTATACTACGGTATCCAAAAATGAATGTGGGTACTCTCCATGCAAGAGTAAAGTCTACAGGGCCATCGTTAGCTAGTAAGGACTACTCTCTGGAACAAAGTATTATTTCCTACAATACCATCCTTAAGAGAGGATACTATCATCCACAAGTGAATTTCATACCTTGTCAGCCCCTTCAGGTGTACTTGGCCTCTTTCATACTGGAGCTTCATTGCCATCAATGACAATCTTATAATTACTCCCTCATTCTAGGGAGGATCCATATCATCAACCTACTCCCCCTTTTTCCAATGAGGGTTCATATTTTAAACCGGTTCTTCCTTTCTAAGGAGAGTCCATATCTTCAACTTGTTCCTCCTTTCTAAAGAAAGTACATATATTCATCATTCCTTATTGCAAGGAAAGTTTGTAGTATCATCATCTTCCTCCTTACAAGGAAATTATTTTCTGATTACACCAATCTTATCACGAAAATATTCAAACTTTACTCGACATAAAGGCTTGGTCAGGACATCAGCAACTTGCGCATCAGTACTCACATACTGGAGCTTTATAGCTCCCTTTTGTACAATATCCCTTATATAGAAGTATTGTATTTCTATTTGCTTTGATTTATCATGGAACACATGATTCTCTGTCATCTTTATACAACTATGGTTTTCACAAAGAATCACTATGGTATCCAACTCCAGGTCAAATAGACCTGATATCATTTTTTGAATCCATATCACTTCAGAACTAGCGGAGCAAGATGCTATGTACTCTACTTCAACTGTTCTAAGAGAAACACTAGACTGTTTCTTACTAAACCATGAGATCATGGCAGATCCTAGATAATAACATCCACCTGAGTTTCTCTTTCAGTTTGTGGTATTTCTTGCCAATCTGAATCCATATAACCATACAATCTTTATTCATGATCTCTACCATATTAAAGTCCCAAATCTATCGTACCTTTTATCTACCTCATCATATGCTTTGCATCTATCAAGTGAACTCGTCTAGGTTTAACTAGATACTGACTTAAGGTGTTCACAACAAAGCATATATATGGCCTTGTATTCATTAGATACATAAATGAACCAATAGTTTGTCTGTACTGAGCCATATCCACTAACTCTGATGATTCATCAGATAACAGCTTCAGGTTGGTGTCCATGGGTGTGGCCATGGATTTACAATCCAACATATCAAATAATTTCAAGATTTATACTGCATACTTTCCCTGCTTCATAAATATTCTTTCTAGGCTCTGCCACACTTCTAGACCGAGGAAATAAGGCATCAATCCAAGATATCTCATCTTGAATTCTTTGGCTAGCTTCTTCTTTCTTTATGTGATCTGTTTCCCATTTCCCGTCAGAAATAGATCATCCACATATTTTAATAATATGACAGGTTCATCATCAATAATCTTCATGTAAAGGTTAGAATCAAATTTACTCTTGGTAAATCCAAATCTTGTAAAGAAGCTATCTATTCTACCATACCAAGCTCTAGGAGGTTGGTTCAGTCCATACATAGCCTTTTTCAACATACATACAAGAGTCACTATGTCTTTGAATTCAAATCCTTGTGGTTGTTCGATGTAAACCTCTTCCTCAATCATACCATTCAAGAAGGTTGTCTTCACATCCATATGGTTTAGATCCCACTTCATCATGGAAGAAAGTGCCATGATGGTTTTGATGGAAGTGTCCCTTTCTACTGGAGAAAATGTCTCTTCATAATCAATCACCTCCTCCTAAGATAATCTTCTAGCCACAAATATTTCCTTGTACTTTTCAATACTTCCATCAACAACATGTTTTATCTTGTAGATCCATTTCGAATATACCACACTCTTGTTTTGTAGTTTGGGTACTCTATCCCAAACAACATTCTTCATTATTGACTGGTATTCTTCCTTCATTGCTTCCACCCACTCTTTCTTTTGTGCAGCTTCCTCATAGCTGGTGGGTTCTTGATCTACAAGGTCACACATCAAATCTACATAACTAGAGTATGGATTTGATATTTTTCTTGTTCTTGTGGAGCCTTCTGGAGCTCCATATCTCTTTTCTTTTTGTATGCTTTCTATTACCCAAGAAGATTTTCTCTTTCTAGATATATCCATAGTAGGGGGTTCCTAAGTTTCTAGCATATCATAATATTTGGATGCTAATATTTCAGGAGAGGGTTCATCTTCTACCATTTTGGGAGGTACATCCTCTTCATGTACTTCTTGAAGCTGGCACCTTCCAGATATCCTAAGATTTGTCTCTTCGTCAAATTTTACATCCATACTAATCTCGATATGATGGAATCCTGAAATGTATATCCTGAAGGATTTGGAGACTTCACAGTATCCAACAAATATTTCATTCTTACTAGAAGGATCCAACTTGGTTCTCTTCTCTTTCAGAATATGTACATATATTGGACAACCAAATATCTTGTGATGGATCACTTCATGTTTCTTTCTTGTATACATTTATTCAGGAGTCTTGAATCCAAGAGCATTGTGAGATAATCTATTTTGCACATATAGGGTTGTTCTTGCTGCTTCATCCCATAGGTGAATGGGGAGGTCTTGGTCATGAATCATTGTTTTAATTGCTTCCATAATGGTTCTATTCTTTCTTTCTGGAACACCATTCTATTGAGGATTGTAGGGAGTTTTTAGTTACCTCTTGATTCTAGCCTCCTTGCAAAATGCTTCAAATTATTTTGAAGTGTATTCTCCACCATTATCTGATCTCAGTGTCTTGATTCTTGTTTCTGAATGGTTCTCTATCAAGGCTTTGAATTCCTTGAATTTCCTGAACACTTCACTTTTGTTCTTTAAGAAGTATATCCATATATTCCTTGAATAGTCATAAATAAATGTGACATAATATTCATACCCACTTAACGATATGGAGGGAATAGGACCACATACATCAGAATGAATTAATTCCCATGTGCCTATAGTCTTTTTTTCACTTTTCGGAAAGAGATTCTTGATTTTATTTCCTCTTGCACATCCTTTGCAATTTCCCTCATGATAAATCTTCATATATGGTAACCCTATTACCACCTTTCTCACATAGGGTAGTAGTTTATAGTTGATTTGAGAAAGCCTCATATTCCATATTTCACATGAGCTAGTAGTTTCATGGACAAGGGTTGTCTCTGGATGTCCTTTGAGTTTGTACAGTCCTCCTTCTTCTTCACCAATTACCACAACATCATGAAGTGTCTTTCCTTTGGACCATATAAGGACTTGTCCATCTATAAAATCAACTCTATATCCCTTATTATCTAGATTTGAGATGGAAAGTAATTTCTTTTTCAAACTTGGTACATACAATACTTCCTTCATCTTCATGGAATTCTTAGAGTCAATATTGTAGCTTGACTCACCAATACCTTTGGTTGGATATTAATAGTCATCTCCTAATGATACTTTCTAAGGATAGCTCTTTTCTTCAAATCTTGATAGAGTTTTCTTATTCCTTGTCATGTGAATTGAAGCACCACCATCAATAATCGATGTATCTTCTCCAAGTGTTATAGATCCATAGAGTGCAGAGAATAGTACATATTATTCTACATCTTATTCTTGTTTTAGTCTCTTTCGAGGTCTTTCTTCCTCATCCTCATCTTCAGCTAGATGAGCATGATGTCTTTCATTGCTCTTCTTCTTTGGTGATGGACACTCTCTGGCAAGGTGTCCTATCTTATGAAAGTTGTAGCATTGATACTTTGAGTAATATTTCTTCTGATTGTTTACTCTTTTCTTTTGAAACTTATTCTTTGAAGGTTTATGACTACCTTTCTTGAAGTTTTATTCTTTTATTCCTTTAGTATGGATGGCTAGAGCCTAATCATCTTCTCTGAGCAGATATTCTTTGTTAGCTACTCTAGCTTCTTCTTGAATGCAATCTTCCCATACAATGTCAAACTTCATACTTTTGTTTTGGCACATAGAGTCTGTATGAATGAATATCAAGGTCTAGTTAGATCATTAAGAGCAGTCATAACTTTATGGTCATCAAGGGTTTCTCCAATAGCACTTAGTTGTTCCATGAATTGGGAGACCCTTGTGAAGTAATCTTGATTTGATTCTCGTTTACTCATCTTAGTTCCCTTCAGTTGAGCTGTAACATCCCTAAAAATCATAAATAAATAAAAAATTATTTATTTACTGCATATAACTTTAAAATTTCCTAGGAATTATTCTTGAGAAATGTTATACTTCACGATTATTCTGCCATGAAGATAATGGCATTATTACTTAACTGCAGGATTTATGTTCTTATGTTTGTTTTTATCATTAGCATGCTTTAGTTGTGAACTGTTGTCAAAATTACGTCATGCATTCTGGTTGACATTACTTTGTGGGAATAATTGTCTTTAAGACTTCGTTGAAAGTAAAAGTCATAAATCTGTTTGTTGTTTTTCTTTAGTTTCGTTCTACTTTTGAGCTTTTAAAGGGATAGGTCATGGTCTTACTTAGTCTTTACGACTAATGCGTGAAAATTTGATTTTACCTTTATGCAAGTGGGTGAGATCACCTCGACAACAATGCTAAAGAAAAAACTCTAAGATATAAAGCCACGGGTGATAAAGAAAGGAGGTCCCAATGCTTCGGGGAATAACCTAAACTTAACCTAGTTTTGATGTTCATATACCATATCTATCTTTGAACAATACCAAGGTCCTAACCAAAGCGCATACTAAATGCCTAAACCATATCATGTAGGTTAAGATATACTGCAAGAAAATATGATGTACCTTAAGATATAAGACTCTAATAGTGGGAATGTTATGTATATAAGTTTGTAACTCCATACTATGAGTTATAATATGCTCTACATAATCCTTCATGGAGAAATATACAAGGTACTTGGCCTTTACACAGATTTGATGGTTGACTTGAAAAGTGAAGCAATGATGGTGATGGAAAAATGTAAAGGACAAGAAATGAATTCATTCACTTTCAAACCATGCGATGGAAATAAAAAATATAGCTAGCAGCAACAAGGCATGGTGAAAAACCCTAGGGGTTTAATGCACCTTGGAGGATGCATCCATTTATTTGATGGGGTTTTTCTTACTGTTAGTTATTTTCCCACTATTGCACTTGTCCTTTGGTTTTTTGACCTCACTCTTCTTCTCTCTGTGAAATGAGATGGAGGAGACATAAAACTTTGTCCTCGACATCCTTTGAACCTGGCTAAGCTTGATTCATTTGTTAATAGAGTTTGCAGTCCTTGTTTTGGTGGTGATTGGGTGACTTTGAACACCAAGAAGGTAAATGAATTTTTTTCATTTGATTACTTGCTTTCTCTCTTTGCACAAGTTTAAAAAAAAAAAAATTGTTTTAACTTCCATGATACATATGTGTGTAGAACGATACTCTGTGACGAGGGTGTGGGTTGAACACTGGTCGAGAAGACCCTTTAACCGGTAAGACCGATTTCCTTACCCTGCATGGCTCTGTGGAACAAGACTTGGTCTTGTGGTGTGTATAACATTGGGGTTTCAACTCTGTGTTGGTTTGTCGATGTGAAAGTGATACATTTTCTTTGGGATGAAATGAACTTGTTACTGTAAAGGAATTTTACCATCCTCTATGGGGTCATACGACTATGGCACTTTTATGATGTTTGAAGTATCTCTATTTCGAATTCTGCTATTTAACTTAATATTGTAAATGTTTTTAGTTCTATATGAACCCGTGAGGGATTTTCATTTTAATTAAGTTTACAATGCACACATTTTGCAACCCTAGGTTTGTGGCCATAAGTATTTTACTCTGCAGTACAAGTTTTGGGCTTATAAAACCACTATCGTTAATTTATCACATCTTTTCTACTGGGTTGTAAAGACCTATAAGGGCTATCTGTAAGAAATGTTTAAAATACCAATGTTGTAGCATTTCTTACTTGTTTCAATATCGTGACTGTGTATAATTTCTTACTATAAACTTGTATAGAAGTTTTATTTTATCATTTTTCATTTTGTGTATTATGATATGGCCTGTAACACCCCGATTTTGACCCCGTTGTATTAGATGTATATGATGTATATATTGTAAATGATCATGGTGCGGAGCTAAAGGCTAAGGCCCCACCATTGATTGATTATGCTATGTTTTAGATTGAAATTGTCACTGATGGTGTATCGGGGCATGCAGCATACATATTAAGTTTTGTCATCATGTAAATATACATCTTTAATTAAATGAACCCAACCAGCTATGCTCACTGCAAAAATAATGAAAAGGGAATGATTCTAACAAGGATAAGGGAAGGGAATTATCAAACTTGAACCTATGGGGGAAAACCCATGTGTCACCACCCTGTTTAAATTGCTCAGCTCCCCTTGTCTTACCCAACTACCAAATGTAATGTTCAGCTGAGTAGTTGAGGCAGTTATGGCTGGGAGTGGAGTGTGGCAAGACTGTCAGTCCTTGCCCACACGCACACTCCACCAATAGGTTGACCTCATGATGGCAAAAGAAACCACTTCCATCACTCCAATGGACTCCACTCTCTCCATTACCACGTATTCTCTCCATTGTCTGTTCATCCTCACGCAGGAGCGGAAGTCTTGATCATTCTCATGCACAGGATTTTCCTGGTTTTACTCATGCAGTTTTCCTCTATGGATATTGTGGATGGTGTGGGCGTATACTTTCATACAGACTGATTGTGGGTTGGCTGGGGTCTCCCTTACGTTGTGTTTTATTGGGGTCTTCTTTACATTTTGGGGATGGGAGTCTGTTCATTTTCACACATAGGCATCTATTCTATTTGATCTCACGCAGCCAAGAGGAGAGCCGCTTATCGGTTGTCATTCACGTTATTCCACAGAGTGGAATCGGGTGTGTTTTCCCTCTATATTGTGGGGTCTGGTGCAATTTTTCCTCATGCACAGGTTGGAAGACCGTATTTTCTTTCCTAGTGTGGTCTGTGTAAGTCTTTCTCGGTGGCTTCGTTGCCCAGGACGGACTGTTGTTCTCCTGTGTGGTGAGTTGTATTTACTGATATATTTTTGGGACTATTGAAATTCTCTTGGGATTCGTTTTGGCCACGATAGGGCCAAGAACAACTCAAGAGTCGTTTTTCCCTGTTAAGCTGTGATTGTTGATTAATTACATGCGTACAATGGTTGGTCTTCGGAATGTGTTGGGAGCAGGGATGGGGGCTTGGGTTGCTTGATAAACCTGGTGTGTTTGGAAACCACACAGACAGAGCTAGAGGGCTGGATTTCTTCTCCACAACCCCTGAATAGCATTGGAAGGGAAGGCAGGGCCTGAGGGATTGTGTAGCAAATAAGGGACTAATTCCTTGTGTTGGGCGTGTGTGGGTGTCTTAGAAGTTAGACTAGTTCTTGTGTAGGTGTTCTTAGCTCTATAATGGGCTCACTAGCTTAGTATTTATCCTTTCCCAGCTCCTTGATGGCCTGATAAACCTGACCATGTTGGCTTGGCTGTTTTGTTGATGGCCTGATAAACCCAACTATGTTGGCTTGGCTATTTTTTGTGTATCCTTGGCTGTGTGTAAGCCTACTTGTTCCTTATTCCTTGGAGAATCATGCCCAGCTTGGGGGTGGCAGCGTTGTTGTGAGATTAAGGAGCATGCTGGCCTATGGTTGGGTGGAACTTTGCAGCGACGTAGCTGGTTGCGGATCGAGTTCTTTATAAGATAAGTAATCTTGACTATTTTACTTCTGCAATCATACTTTTGTTAATGATTAGGATGAACATGTCGAATGAATTCTTTTATGAATGTATGTTTGCTTTCGCTATATGATGAATGATCATGTATGCATGTTCTAGTTCAAAGCATTTTATTTCAGCATTTCAGCAATTTTATGAATGCACATGTTCATGGGGTTGGTAGCCTAGATGGTTAACACCATGGTAGCGTCCTCTTCGTCAGTCAAAGGGTCAGGGACACTACATGGCCATGAGACCTTACTCTCATTATTTGATTTGGAATGAGAGCAGTAAGGCCTTTATCAAAATAATTTGAGTATTATTTAATTCTAGCAAATGCGGAGGGGGTTTGTGTGTCTGAACTTAACTCTTCATGGTTTAGGTAATACTGTAATGTGGCCGCAAGATTCTTTATATTATTGCATATAGAGTCAACTATTTACAGTAATTATTATTGTCTAACTTTGATAGTGGGAGGTGATTGTATTTATGGTTTTAGATATTACTTTGATTGTTACATAGTTTCTTTCCTTCATTCGAATAGTTAGCAGGGTTTTGGGAAAAAAGCTTATAAGAAAAAGTTAAGCTTATTAGGTCATGAGGCCTCTTTTGATTTTATTTCATTTTATAAACAAAAGGGACGTGAGGCCATGGTCACCGATAAATATTATTTACTATTCCTAGCATAGGTTTTGGTGACCTGTAACAGACCCGTGAGGGTTTCATCATTTATTTTGCAAATTGTTGATTGTCCTTGAAAAAATATATAAAGGATATAGTTTTAGAAAGGAAATAATATTTTGGCCATGGTTACGACTCTGTGAGGGCATACATAATGCCATGTAACCTTTCTTATATTTACATCTTTGTGGAAATATATTTTCTCAATTCTCTGCTCTGTTTGTTAATTTCTTTTACAGTTTATAAATGCTTAGGATATTGTTGGTCATGAAGCCATTTTTACTGATACAACGTTTAAAGGAGGCCATAGGGCCATTTAAATAATAATATTTTTTTCCGAAGCAAAAGTAATCAACATTAAGCCCTAAGGTTGTCTGTAACTTTCTTATGTAAACACAAGGTTGTAGATAACAACGTCAACTTGTCCTGTAGCATGTATCTAGTTCTATTGTCTATCGATAATATTGATTTGGTGTTACTAGTTTGTTTTAAGAAACTGGTTGCATTGTTTTAGAAAAAATCAGTGGAACCTAGCTCAGTTAATATTTATAATTTGAATTATTTTTAGTTCTCCTTAACTAAATTTATGGTTTGTAATAAAAGAGCCATAACTCAGCCTTATTGGAACTAGATATAAACATTGGATTCATTATAATTTATTATGTTTATTGATGAAGAAGCTTATTTTCTATTATTGGTTCAAACCGTAATTAGTTTACAGAGGTATTGAGAAGTTATGACCCTAAAACAAGCTATTAGTCTACTGTAATAATATTTTTATATATTCATATATATAGATCCTTGTATTTAAAATACCTATAGTAGGGTAATCTTTGTATTAGTTATGTAAGCTATATTAAATTCTATAATAGTCCTCCTAAGGTGTTTTCCAAGGTATTTACTGAGATAAACAACTGTTAGTTCTTTTAATACCTAGATTACCAATGGGATACATAAATAGACCTAAAGAGAAATGAGATGCTAGTACCTTAAAATACCAAGAACATGAGGAATATCGTATTAAGCGAAAACTCAGTTTAGTATATTAGCTTCTAATTTTCAGATTCCTTTTCTTTAGAAATAATAAAACTCTGTAGCTAATAACCTATTAATAAGCACATTTCAAATAGGAAATATAGATAAGAAAATAAACATAGAAGTAGTATCTCTAACAGCTTCCAGATCTAGAGTACCTAACATATCCAATCATTCCATCAAAGTTATTGAATCATAATTCAAATAAATATAGAGATTCAGAATGAAATAATAGTTGAACCTGGATGATATGCAAAAAGGGGACAAACACCCAAAGGAGACTGTTCCACCCAACCTTCTCCTGAAACAGCCAATAATTACTTGCCTAGGACCCCCGAGCTTGTTCACTGAACTACTAGGACAAAGATATCTTAATAAGTCCCACACAACAAACTTGTTACAACTTAGCACTCAGTAACAGACTTATCTCAACAAATCACTTTAGCTATCCCCACATCAAATTCCTTTTTTTCCTGACTTTTTAGTTTGTAGCAGTCACAAGATTCATTCACTTAGAAATCAGAATGAGTGGTCATAATTATACTCAATTTGATGGTTTATATAATATTTCCTATGTATTTGAATCGGTTTTGGAATTAAATGAGCCACCAACTCAGTTCCTCCCTCTCAGGGAATATGACCACACTTTTAGGAATTATGCTTCTTGCAACAACTAGAAAGTGAAATGCTAGTGCTGCCATTTGTCAACCAGCCATCTACAGCTACTCATTCCTCCTAGTGGGCTAGTGAACACTCATTTAACAATATACCTTGGATAGTTATCTCCTTTAATTAATTATTAAAATAAATAATTCTTCAATTACAGTCATCTTTGACCCACTTGGTCATAAAATTTAAAATAAATTTAAGATAATGTTTTTCTGAAATAAATAATAAATATTTATTTTTTTTAGTTTTTGGGTATGTTATAAATATCCCCCCTCTTGAGCTCAACATCGTCCTCGATGTTTCTTAATTTATTTTGAGTCTTCTTGGAACAAAGTCAGATATGTCACCCACATATCGCTCTCCAATTCCCAGGTTGCTTCACCTGGATTGAGGTGTTTCCATTCCACCTTTACCTGTCCAATGGTGTGATTCTAGAGAAAAATTTCCCTCTTGTCAAGAAGACAGTTCGATTCCACCAGAAAATCTTTTTCTGGTTCTACCTGACTCACATTCCACTCAATCACTTGAGTAGCATCATGTACATACTTTTTCAAAATAGAAATGTGAAAAACATTATGTATTCTAAGATTAGGTGGAATAGCTAATTGATATGCCAATGGACACACTCTTGCCAATATTTCAAATAGTATGCAATACCTGGGTGCTAATTTATCACAACTCCCTCGTTTAAAAGATATTTTTCTAGGTTTTACCTTTACAAAAACATGCTCACCCACTTGGAATTCTTCCGGAGTTATTTCAAGGTCGGCATGACTCTTTTGTATGTCCCGAGTAGTTTTCAAATGGCTTTGTACCTATTTCACTGTTAGCTCCAGTTCTTTTAACAAGTTAGGTCCTAACATCAAACAGTCAACTAGATTTCTCCATGTAATAGGAGTGTTACATTTTCTACCATATAATATTTCAAAAGGACTAAGCTTCGGTGAAGCTTGATAATGGTTATTATAAGCAAATTCAACTAAGTGAAAATAATCTTCCCACTTCTTGTGATAATATCTAACATACATTCGTAACATATCTTCTAGTAATTGATTGACTCTTTCTGTTTGCCCATTTGTTTGCGGATGATAAGCAGTACTGAAATTCAATTTAGTATGTAGTCCTTTAAATAAATATTTCCAAAAATTACCCGTAAATTTAGGATCTTTGTCAGAAATTATTACCTTTGGAATTTGAGGAAAACGAAATATTTATTTCATAAAGATGTCATCAATGTTAGCAGCTTTATAAGTTGTTTTAACAGGTATAAAGTGTGCTACCTTACTTAATTTATCCACAACTACCATTATTGAATCATTTTATTTCTGGTTTTTAGGTAAGCCAGTTACAAAATCAAGACTAATGACTTCCCATTTCCAATTTGGAATTTGTAATGGTTGTAGAAGACCTGCTGGGTGTTGAGGTTCAGCTTTAACTTGCTGACATTCTATACACCTAGCTAATAATTCTGAAAATTCGTTTTTCATATTAGGCCAAAAATACTATTTTCCTAACATTGTTATCATATTTTGATATCCCGGATGCCCGAAATAAGGACTTTTTCATACTTCATTCAAAATTAGTAGTTTAACTTATGGTATATTTGGCACATAAAGTCTATTTTTATACAACATTAAACCCTTTTCATTAAAACTGAAATCTATATTTATAGTTTCATATACATTCTGAGTTATTTTTTCTTTTAAACTCTAGTATTCTCTGTCCAGTTTTATTCCTTCTTCCACTCTATCCTCCAATTTGGTTTTATAATGCTAATTGCAACTACAAAAATTGTTACAGCATTTCTTCTTAAGGCATCAACCACTTTATTTTCTTTCCCTTTAATGTGTTTGATTTCAAAATCATACTCACTAAGGAAATCTAACCATCTAGCTCACCTTGCATTTCAATTTTGTTGATCAAACAGATACTTTTAGGCTTATGTTATCAAACATTAGCAAAAATATTTTTCCTATTATATGATGGTGCCACATTTTTAAAGCATGGATTATGGCAGCCAACTCTAAGCCATAAGTTGCACAATTCATTCCATGATTTTTTAACTTCCTTAATTCATTCGCAACTGCATGGCCTTCTTGTGTCAGTACTCCACCCAAACCTTCGTTGCATGCATCTATGCATAGGAAGAAATATTTATTTGGATATTTAGAATGGGTGCAGTGGTTAATAATCCTTTTATATTATTACATAATTTTTCGCATTTTTTACCCTAGACAAATTTCTTGCCCTTTTTCTGTAATAATGTTATAGGATTTGCAATTTTCGAAAATCCTTCTATAAATTTTCTGTAATAACCTATTATTCCCATAAAGGATTGTACATCATTCACGTCCTTAGGGGCAGACCAATCAGTTATTTCTTTTATCTTATTCAGTTCTACCGATATCCCTTCTTTGGATATTACGTGTCTTAAATATTGTATCTTATCTTTATAAAATTCACATTTACTAAACTTAGCATAGAGTCGATGTTCTCTTAAAAATTGTAGTATTATTTGCAAGTGTTCGTCGTGTTCTTCTTTTATTTTAGAATAAATTAATATGTCATCTATAAAGACGACTACAAATTTGTCTAAGTATTTACTTAGGACACTTCTCATTAGGAACATGAAGGTTGTTGGAGTGTTAGTTAGCCCAAAGGTAATAACCACGAACTCATAGTTCTTGTATTAGGTTCTGAAAGCAGTTTTAAAGATATCTTCATCCTTAATTTTGACTTGATGATATCTAGATCTCAAGTCTATTTTAGAAAATATGGTCGCTCTACGTATTTGATCAAACAGATCATCAATGTAGGGAAGATGATACCTATTCTTAATTGTCATTTTATTAAGTTGACGGTAGTCTATACATAGACGTAAAGTGTCATCTTTCTTTTTAACAAAAAGGACCGGTGCTCCCTAAGGGGATACACTTGGCCCTTACATACTTTTTATCTATTAATTCTTGTAATTGTGATTTTAATTTGTTTAGCTCCAAGATGTTCATTCTATAAGGATATTTCGAATTAGGTAACGCTCTTGGTACTAATTCGATTGTAAAATCCATATCTCTCTTGGGAGGTAATCCAAAAATTTCTTTCAGGAATACATCCCAGAAATCTTGCAGGATCGAAATATCCTCAATTCCTGGCTTATCTTCTTGACCAATTTGTTCATTATTTATTATGTGTACAGAAAAGACTTTACAACCTTTTCTTACATCATTTTTCATCTGTAAGGTTGAGATTTGTCTAACAAAAATTTTCCAAGGTATTCCCGTGACTGTAATTCTTTCTCTTTTATTATTTAAACAAGTAAAAGTTTATTGAAAATAGTTTAAAATCACTTGGTGTTTTTCCCTCCAATCCATTCCTATCAGGACATCATAAGATCCTAATGGGAACACATTTAACTTGACCTGAGTTTCAAACTGACTCATAAGAAGATTACAATTTTCAACATAATTGACCACTTTCCTTTTAGTCTTATACAGAGGAATTTTTGCTATGTTTTCTTCCCCTTGAGGGTTTCCCAGGATAAATACTATGTCTATCTTGTGATTGTGCTTCTTTCAGTGATTCTCCATATGCTACTGTTGTGAATTTGGATTAAACATTAATGACATCTAGCTTAGCATATGAAATGTTAATAAGTTATTGGCATTGTGTCAAATTTTTTTCTAAAGTCAACATAACAACATAGAATATTAGTTTTATTATTGAAACACTCCTCCACAATGATCCTAAGAGTAAAAAGGTGGTAAAAAATGTTATATTTTAAACATTAAGCTAGCATTTCATTAGGATCTTTAACTGAGAGAACAACAAGCACAACAATCAAACACAGGAGACAATGAACACAGTGTTTTTCCTCGGGGAAACCATAAATGGAGAAAACCCTGCAACTTCCTCAGAGATAGAATCAGCACCAAAGTGAAACCCAAAAACAGTAAGATAATCTCCCGATAGAAGTAACCTCTTTCTTCCTTGCCCCAGTGTCTTTCTCTTCCTCAACTATGCGCTACAACTGAGTGTGGATGAGTGTGTGTTAAATAGAGAGGCCAAATCTCTATTTATACTAATTCCCGACATGACTAAAACCCTACTAGGACTGACTTCACTAGGTGAGTCTAATAACCTTAGTACCCTAGAACTATGGGGACTTTAACCCTTAGACAATAGGAGTGTTACCCACAATGACTTGACATGACTTGCTTACATTATAGATCCTCCCGATAGGAACATCGGGGCATGACATGACACAAGTACATCCTGGAATAAACATCGGGTTACAATAGATAATAAATACAAGTGAATACATTGCGAAGTTACAATTACATCAACACTCCCTCTTAACTAGGAAGGTATTCTCTCGACACAATTTTCATCATTGGTCTTTTTCTCTGGATCATCTCATCATATGCATCTTCAAGTCATCTTCGTCTTCAAGTCATGTTCATATTCAATTCATCTGCATCTTTGGATCTGGATTATCACTCAATCTAGATCATCATCACTGGATATGGATCATCACTCGATCTGGATCATCTCTAGAGCATCATCTCTGGATCTAGATCATTCCTCAATCTGGATCATCTCTACTAGATCATCAACACTAAATCTTCATGGGTGATATCTCATGATTCTTCTCATCACAGGAATTTCTACAGAGCTAGCCCTTTTTCATGCTGGATGTAGGCCTAGCCACCATGTAGGTCTTCTTCAGTGCTTATATCTGACACTTAAGTCAGAATGGCCCGCCTAGCACTTACATCTGATCATGTAGGAACCAATCCTATAATCATATCAGAAAGGAAACGCCCAGCACTCACATCTGACCATGTGGTAGCATAGCCCACAACCATGTCAGAAAGCTCCAGCACTCACATCCATTCAACCAATGATTGGAAAGGCCCAACACTTACACTTGGCCATTCGAGGAACCAATCCTCCATGCCAAAAGGATCTGCACTTACATCTAATAACCAATGTAAGAAAGGCTCAGCACTTACATCCATTCAACCAATGATCAGGAAATGCCTAGAACTTACATTCATTCAACCAATGATCAAGAAAGGATCAGCACTTATATTCGACCATGCAAGGAACCAATCCTTCATGTCAAAAGGGCTCTGCACTTACATCCGACACATGCGAGGAACAATTCCAACATGCATGTTCAAAAAGGCTTGCACTCACATCTAATCTTGTAGGAACCAATCCTACAGTCATATCAGAATGGCCCCTAGTCCTAGACTGAGCTACTCGGTAATTGACCAGGCACCTCCATTTCCAAAACGGCATTCAGCACTTACTTCTGATCATGTAGGAACCAATCCTACAGTCTTATCAGAATGGATCAGCACTCACATCTGACATGGAAGGAACCAATCCTCTCACCATGATAGAATGGCTCAGCCCTTACATCTGACCATGGAAGGAACCAATCCTCTCACCATGATAGAATGGCTCAGCCCTTACATCTGACCATGGAAGGAACCAATCCTCTCACCATGTCAGAATGGCTATGGGTCTCATCATTTTCCCTTGGACAAAACCTCGATCTGGAGAACACCAAGATTCTCATTGAAGTACTCAAACTTCACCCTAGCCAATGGCTTCCTCAACACATCAGCTATATGTAGCTCCGTTGCAACATACTAGAGCTTCACTGCTCCTCTCTGCACCATATCCCTGATATAGTGATACTTGATCTCAATATGCTTCGACTTGTCATGGAACACTAGATTCTCTGACAACTTCACACAAATTTGGTTGACACAATGTATACAAGTAGCATCCATCTGGAGATCAAATAAATCAAACAGTAGCTTCCGTAGCCATACTGCCTCACAACTAGATGAAAAAGCTATGACATACTCTGCTTCAGCTGTATTCAGTGCCACACAGGATTTCTTCCTGCTAAACCAAGAGATCACACCTGATCCCATACTGAAGCAACACCTTGAAGTGCTCTTCCTATCGATGGCACTTCTTGCCCAATCTGAATCAACATAACCCTCTAGGTTAATCTTCTGATTTTCCTCGTACTTGAGCCCATAATCAATTGTACCCCTCAGGTACCTTAGAATATTCTTTGAGCAATCAAGTGAACATGTCTTGGATTTTTCAAGAAGTGGCTCAAGGTGTTCACAGCAAAGCAAATGTCTGGTCTCATGTTTGTTAGGTACATCAAGGACCCAATCATCTGACGATACATCGTAGCATAAACCACTTCTGATGAAGAATCACTAAATATCTTCAGGTTCAATGCCATAGGTGTGGTCATGGCCTTGCATTCCAGCATCCCAAACCTCTTTAGGATCTCTACTGCATACTTCCCTTGTCCGACGGAGATTCCATCTACATTCTACCACACCTCCATACCTAGAAAATAACGCATCATACCCAAGTCCTTCATTTCGAACTCAACATCAAGCTTTCTCTTCATATCAGCAATCAACCCATCCATACTTGTTACAAACAGATCATCTACATATAGTAGAAGCATCACTGGGTTTCCATACTCAACCTTGTAGTAAAGGTTGGAATCTGATTTACTCTTGGTAAAGCCCAAACTAGATAGAAAGCTGTCAATTCTTCTGTACCATGTCCTGGGTGCCTATTTCAAACTATACAGGGCTTTCTTCAATCTACACACATGAGACTCCCTGTCATGTGTCTCAAAACTGAGTGGCTGTTCTACATGCACTTCCTCTTCCACTACACCATTCAAGAAAGCAGTCTTCAAATCCATTTGGTGTATCTTCCATTTCATTATTGTAGCCAAATCAAGTACCAATCTTATGGAAGTGTATCTGGCTACAAGTGCAAAGGTTTCTTCATAATCTATTCCTTCTTTCTGTGAGAAACCACGAGCCACAAATATTGCCTTATATTTCTCTATGCTACCATCTGTAGCATGCTTGATCTTGTAGATCGATTTGGAAGTTACAACCGACTTCCCTTCTGGTCTTGGGACAACATCCCAAACATCGTTCTTCATGATCGATTGATACTCTTCGATCATAGCATCCTTCCATTCTTTTCGTTCTACTGCTTCTTCATAACTAGAAGTTTCTTCATTGATAAAGTCACGTAGTAAAACTACATATCCAGAGTAGGATCTGGTTCTCATTCTTTCTCTGTGATTCTCTTCTGGAGACCCATATCTTTCTGCACCTTGGATAATTTCTCGTACCCAAGAAGGTTTCCTCTTGTGATGATTCTTCTCTTGAGGTGGATCTACAGGTCTTTGTGGTTCTTCAATTTCTTGATCTTCTTCTTGAATTTCTTCATTCATGGTTGTATCATGAATTCTGGGTGCTTCTGCTTCTTTAGTATCTTCAGCAGTTCTCTTTTTGGATTTTTTGTAAGATGTTTCTTCATCAAATGTTACATCCCTACTGATGTTGATCTTCTTGTATCCTGGGAAGTATATTCTGTAAGCCTTTGAGCTTTCAGAGTATCCCACAAATATACCATTCTTTCCTGAAGGATCTAGTTTTGTTCTCTTTTCTTTTGGAATGTGTATGTACACTAGACAACCGAATATTCTGAGATGCTGACTTCTGGTTTCTATCTGGAGAAGACTTCTTCAGGAGTCTTGTTCTCGAGTACTCTATGTGGAGTACGGTTCTATACATACACCGTTGTTCTTGCTGCTTCTGCCCATAGATGCATAGGAATATCTTGATCATGAAGCATTGCTCTTGCAACTTCCATGATGGTTCTATTCTTCCTTTTTGCAACCCCATTTAGTTCTGGATTGTAAGGAGTGGACAACTCCCTCTTAATCCCTGATTCTTTGCATAAGTATTTGAATTCATTTGATGTGAATTATCCACCATTATTTGATCAAAAGGTCTTGATCTTATTTTCTATGTGGTTCTTGATCAAGGCTTTGAATTCCTTGAACTTGCTGAAAACTTCATCTTTGTTCTTCATGAGGTAAATCCATGTCTTCCTAGAAAATTCATCAATGAAATAAACATAGTATACATACCCGCTTAGTGAACTTGATGACATTGGTCTGCATACATCGAAGTGAATGATTTACAATATTCCTTTTGCCTTTCTCTCGCTACTTGGAAATGTCTTCTTTGTATTCTTTCCTTTCGCACATCCTTTACAGACCCCTTCATGTTTTTCTTGAATTTCTAGAAGACCTTCAACAGATTTGCTTGCAAGTGGTAGTGCTATGTAATGCACATGTGCAAGCCTTTTGTGCCAAAGTTCATTTGGCTCTACTGTGTCATGGACCATAGCTTGTTTTGGATGCTCCTTCAGCTTGTATAAACATCCTTCTTGTTCTCCAATCACTATTGCATCATCAATAGTATTTCCCCTTGGCCATCTACAAATGCAACCCTCATGCCTTTTGCATCCAATGCTAATATGGATAGAATATTCTTCTTCAGTCTTGGTACAAACAAGACATCCTTCATTTATATAGAATTTCCGGAGTCTAGCTTGTAGGAGGATTCACCACTACCTTTTATGAGATATTGGTAGTCATCCACAAGATTCACTTTATGGGGTGAATTATGTTCGAATAGTTTCACAAAGGATTCCTTGAAACCTATCATATGCTTGGAAGCCCCACTATCAATAAGCCAATATTTGCTTCCATGAGTGACAGTTCCCATCAGTGTGGAGATCAGAACATATTCATCTTCACTTTCTTGTTTTACTCTCTTCATGGGAGGATCATCATCCTCAGCAGTGTGAGAATTGTTGATGTAATTGTAACTTCAGAATGTATTCACTTGTATTTCTTATCTATTGTAACCTATTGTTTATTCTAGGATGTACTTCTGTCATGTCATGCCTAGATGTTCCTATCAGGAGGATCTGTAATATAAACGAGTCATGTCAAGTCATTGTGGGTAACCCTCATATTGTCTAAGGGTTAAAGTCCCTGCAATTCTAGGGCACTAGGGTTATTAGACTCACCTAGTGAAGTCGGCCCTAGTAGGGTTTTAGTCATGTCGAGAATTAGAATAAATAGAGAGTTGTCCTGTCTATTTAACACACACTCATCCACACTTAGTTGTAGCGCATAGCTGAGGAAGAGAAAGACATTGGGGAAAGGAAGAAAGAGGTTACTGCTATCGATAGATTATCTTACTGTTTTTGGGTTTCACTTTGCTGCTGATTCTATCTCTGAGGAAGTTGCGGGGTTTTCTCCATTTATGGTTTCCTCGAGGAAAAACACTGTGTTCATTGTCTCTTGTGTTTGATTGTTGTGCTTGTTGTTCTTTCAGTTAAATATCCTAATGAAATGATAGCTTAATGTTTAAAATCTAACATGGAATCAGAGCTAACCTAAGAATAAGACACTGTGCAGCTATGGGAACTAGGGCTTCCTATTTTTTGGATCTCTCTCCATATATTTTTAGCAAAAGTAGGGTGGAATAACTCTCCTCCCTAGGGCACGTCTTTCTGTCAAAGCAGAATCCAATTCTGAGGTTTTTTGGTTTTGGACCCGACACTACTACCAGAAATTAGGGCTTTTCACAGAAGAGGAATTTTTCAATGAGCCCAGGCCTTGATTGATCTCCTCCCCAAAATCGAAGTTAGGGATCAAAATTCAAAGCATTTGGTTGGACAGAACTCTAGAAAAGCAAAACCCTAATCTGCTCCTGAACCAGCACTGCAAGATTTCAGCTCCAAATCCAGATCCGACATATTGACCTGGTAAGATCTAAATCCTTTGTATTTACATTTGAGGTTCTCAGTTAAGATGTCTCATCATACCAAGCTTGATGAAAATCTTGAGGGAGTTGATAACTTTTGAGCCTGGAAGTATAGGATCTCCTTGGTCCTCGAAGAAAATGAGTTGGAGTCCTACATCCATGTGGAGGTTCCAGTTCCAGAAGGAGATGAGGCCAAGGCCATACATAAGAAGAAGTTGGTTATGGCAAATAGGATCATTGTAGATTCTATCAAGGATCACCTCATTCCACCGGTGTCCTCCCTCAAGACACCTAAAGACAAGTTTGATTCCCTAACCAAACTATTTGAAGGGAAGAAAATCAATCGAAAGATGACTCTAAGGAACCAGCTGAAGAATGTCAAGATCCAGAATGAGGAGACCATCCAGTCATAATTCGCAATGGTCTCCCGGATCAAAGAACAACTAGAAGCTGTAGATGAAGAAGTGGAGAATGCAGAAATTGTGATGACAACCTTGAATGGCCTCCCTAGGTCACGAGATTCTTTCATCCAAGGAATCTGTGCTAGAAAGAAGTTGATCAAGTTCAGCAGACTATGGGAAGAATGTTCTCAAGAAGAATCTTATATAGCAGCTCAAGAAGAAAAGATGGGAAGTGAAGATCAAGCTCTCACAGTACACTCCAATAAAGGAAGAAGGGAACATTAGAGAGAATTTGAGGTAAAAAATGGGCCTCCTAAGAGATGTACTACAAAAATATAAGATATATTAAAATATTATGAGTTAGGGGTTTTATGGGGTAGGTATATATGACAACTCACCTCCTACACTACTTTTTATGCACAATATAAATAACCATGGTTGAGTTACTTTTCTAAATTGACTATAAATAAAAATAATAAAATAACTCTACAATGATGTGACTAAGATTCATTGTAAATTCTAAAAAAATTATTGCCCTTTAGCATTTATTTGTCTTGAACTTGTAAATAAAATTAAACAAAAATTAATTTAATTTATATGCATAACTAACATATTTTTTTCATATAAATATCATT